>CM068828.1:74536141-74723641 GCA_028554795.2 Sinohyriopsis cumingii
GGGTGATGAGTCTTACTACCTAAACATGGGCATTGTGTAGCATGTTTTGATGTCGACTAACAGTATAACAAAAGTAAAATTTTCAAAAATATCACACACAACTGGTAACCAATAATGACGCTTTCCTACAAAGGAAAGTTATATACTAAAACAAAACCAACTTGTGCTATGTCTTACATTGTAGGACTAGCAGAGGACAGTTATCTTCTTTAAAAAACTTAACTGCCCTCATCCCCTCTCGTTTGTAGCTACCACCGTCATCCAATCTCGCTTGTAGCTACCACCCTCATCCCCTCTCGCTTGAAACTACAACTGTTATCCCCTCTCACCTATAACTACCACTCTTATCTCCTCTCGCTTGTAACTTCTTTAGCAACAAGTGGCCATATTAAAATTCTGATCCATTATATTTATGTTGCTCTTTGAATTGCAACCACTCTGGTGGCCTAGTGGTTAAAGCATCTGCCTCAGATGTGGGAGATCATGGGTTCAATCCCTGGCCGAGTCATACCAAAGACTTACAAAAATGGTACTAACAACTGCCTCACTTGGCGCTCAGCATTAAGAGGTTAGTGTTAGGACTGGTCAGCCTGGTGTCAGGATAATGTGACTGGGTGGGAGATCATGCTACATGTCTGCAGCATGATGCCCCAGTGCTAGACATCACTATAAACTGCCACACTGCAGACATCGTAGCGATATGACTGAAAAATTGTTAAAGCTACGTTAAAAAAATCCAAATCCAAATCACTCTTTTAATTGCTGATACCATCAATAAATGTAAATATGCTGACCTGATTTATAGTTACACAGCTCTGTTGTCAAGATATTTTTATAGGGAGAATGACTAATGTTCATTCTGAAGCATTCAGGTTTCTATTTCTCATGGGATTTTCACTACACACATATCTTGTACTCCTGGCCTAAAATAGCCATCATCTCTTCAATGAAAATGTAATTCTGTCAAGAGCCGAGTTTTGTTGCTCGCTTCACCATGAAAGTTGCAAGGTTATTTTTAATGAGATTATGCTCCATTTCTAAACAATATATCTTTTAAAATCATAAGTTTACTCATAACATTATTTGGTTGTATAAATATTAAGTTCCATTAGAACTATTCTTGTGCACTGGAGATGACAAAGTACATGACTGTCTTTCTCACCACTAGCCTCCTGCTTAGAATCAGATCTTCATTATGACCTGACGCTCACTAAATCTTTTCAGACCTTTATGGATAGTAGACCTTGATATACCTGTTACTTTAGATATGTTCCTGCCAGTGAAATTATTCTCAATAGATGCAACATCAGTTTCTGCTCATATGACAGCACTTAGCTGTGTGGTACCCTGGTATTAAACTGGATGGTTGCAGTCATCATTATAGCACTTAGAGTCTGATACTAAATGATGATTTCATGTAGTTATCCTAAACAAAATACTTTATAAATTTCATTCATCCATGCTATCATTATGGACAAATATTACAACCACAACAGAATGATGTTGTGTGTAACTACATCGATGTACTGACTACTAATATGTAAGCCATATGAGGCTGGAGAGGTGGGTGGTATTGAGTCTGAATTTAATTCAAATCAACTTATACCTATAATAAGTAGATCTGACTGGTATCAATAAACACACATCTTTTAGTTGTCTTTGGAATAGATGAGCAAGAAAACATTACTTGCAATGTTGCTTTTATGCATTTAAAAGCTCAAAAGGTCAGAGGTCATTCAGAGTAAAATGGTATATGTTTAGAAGGAATTCTGGGAGTTACATGTGTGAATAATGCAGAATTTAGGTACATAAGTTACATAAAAATAAAATTTCCTTGACTCTCAATTAAACAGAGACATTGATCCCTATGGATGTAGAGTAATTTATTGTAATTGGTGTATGCAATGAAGTTCTCCATCTTTCCATTTAATGTTTAGTACTAGAGAGCTCTAGATCAAATACATTGATTTATATTATCTGATATTGAACATATTCTGATGTTGTGGACAGGTTGACTAAAGTACAGATGTCCCTTAGACATTCTTTTATTTTCACATTGTATTCACTTTTAGTCTCACCTATGATTCCTTGCTGCATATATGGATTAACCAGATAAGATTACAGTGAACTATATTTGAGGGTTATAAAGGCACTTTTAATAGTTTTGGATTTATCCATTTTGATGCTAAAGGTGGAGTTAATGGCCTTTCAGTCTGGCACCTTATTTGCAACTTGATTGCCTTAAAACTGTGTTTACTTGAAAAAATGTTAGCTGTTATTAAATGATTGCTAAATTTATAGTCAGTTCTTTGTGTGAAAATGGGATGATTTTGGAACATAACTGGCAGTCATTTTTAAATATGTCTGAATGGTTTTTATCTCTCACTTTAGTTACAGCTTTAGTTAAAATCAGAGTTGGGTAGAAACTTTTCTTTTAAAATTGAATGAGATAAAATGCATGTCTCAATGTCCATCTCTTTGGGATTGATTTGTTTCAGTTGTAATTATTGACCATACAAACCTGATTGCATGCAATGGTACTGTTTATGATAATGCTTATCTTTAGATATAAATCAAATATTGCTTTATTATTTTCTTAACCAATTGAATTAATGAATCAACAAAGAACTATTCTATCTGATGATAAAGCCAGTCAGGAACATGGGGTGACTAGACCACCCCAGCAAGTGTTAGGGGACAACTCTACATTACTTCAGTCACTACCTTCTTATTTAAGGTCTACAGTGAATTGAAACTGACTGCAGCCTTGTATTTTCTATGCCTAAATATTGTTTGTGACAGATATGAATGAACATCCAACTGAGTATATAATGTACTTCTACTTTTTGTACCAAGTCTTAGCCTGAATCCCATCACTCTCTAATGCCTGAGGAAACTTTCAGTATCATCAATGTGAAAATTAAACGACATTAGAGGGTAAGAAGAACAACCTTTAAGTTAGCATAATTTTGGAAGCTTGACCTCTCTCAGATAAATTGAATTTTTATCCTCTGTTCTTGTCTTATTCTGTAATTATAACAGATTGGTAAAGTGTTTTTCATCCACAGTCCAAATTCATCAGCATTGACATTTTAAGTGATATGGTACATAGGGTGTGACACCAGCATTGACATTTCAAGTGATTTGGTACATAGGGTGTGACACCAGCAGTGACATTTTAAGTGATATGGTACATATGGTGTAACACCAGCATTGACATTTTATGTGATATGATACATAGGGTGTGACACAATTATTGACATTTTAAGTGTTATTATAATATATAGGATGTGACACCAGCATTGACATTTTAAGTGGTATCATGGTATATACAGTTTATTCCCCAGGGGTGCATGACTGAAAGTCAAAAATCTCCTTAGTGTCAAAACTGGGAGTCAGACTGAATAAAAAACAAACTTGGGTATCAAAACTGGGTGTCATATTAAAAATTTGGGGGTCTCTGAAGCGCAAATGAGGGTAAAGGGAAACACTGCAGGATGAGGCACCAGCATTGACATTTTAAGTGGTATAGTGTATAGGGTGCGACACCAGCATTGGTATTTTAAGTGATATGGTACATAGGGTGTGACACCAGTAACTTTAAGTGATATGGTACATAAGATGTGACACAGCATTCACATTTTAAGCAGTATTGTACATAGGGTGTAACACCAGGATTGAAATTTTAAGTGATGTGGTATACAAGGTGTGACACCAGCATTGATATTTTAAGTGATATGGTACAATTGGGTGACAGTATAAACAACAGCACAATTCATATGCTTGTGGCATTGTCCATACTGTATATAATTGGGTAGAAGATCAACTGTGTCATATTAATGAATTCATAATCTAAACATATTTCAGGTGTTTCATATTTAAACTAAGCTGTCAGAACCAGGACATGAGACTGTCAGTTAAACTTGTATTCTGAAGCATGAAAAATAAGATTGGAGGTTATTTGTTGACTGGAAGTCTAGTGATTGTATATTTACTTAGAAATATTTGTAAAACTTGTACAAAGAAAATAAAGACAATTTCAGTAAGTATTTAACACTGGGCAATATTGTAGACTAGAAACATTATTATAGCAGGTATGTCCTTAAGGTATAGGATTCATAATTTTCATGTTAAGTTTGAAGGTATTTTGCATTTTTTTGTATTTTGCAGAATCTAAGGTTCCAGTTTTAGTGAAAGCAATTGTATTGGTTGGAACAAAATGCAGACTCCAAGGACTATGAAACCATATCCAGGACATGGAGAGACTGAGACTCCACGTCCAGGCCCAAGAGTCCGCCCAGAGGCTGAAGAATTTGCAAATAAAAACAAAGGTTCTCTTGATCTTTTCTCTACACAGTCAGTGTATATGCCTACACCAAGGGTTGAACCAAAATGTCCAACCTTTGAAAGTAAACAAAATTATGAGTTAGGTCGAAATGGTACAGTAATTACATTACTCAATGGCCAGGCTACACCACGGGCAGATACTGTAGCTGTTTCTCGTGTGAGACCAGAAGCTGAGTATATTGCACAAAGTCACAGCGGACAAAGTACAGCTAACTTATTTAACTCCTATGGAAAGCAACCTCTGTCAGCAAGACAGGTACCTCGGGTAAAATTAGAAGCTGGAGAAATAGCTGAAAAGTCTAAAGGTGGAACAATGAACTGTCTCCTTCATGATCCAATGAAAATTCCAGCTTCAGCACGAGCAATGCCAAGGGTAAAACCAGAAGCAGAACAAAATGCAGATCTGGCAAAGGGTGGCCAGATGAACAAGACTCTGCACAAATATGCTTCACCACTATCCAGCCGACCTGTTCCAAGAGTGAAGCCAGATGCTGCAGAAAATGCTGAAAAAGGCAAAGGCAAAGCCATGTCCAATCTAATTGTTAATTATGGGCACCAGCCTCTAGATGTCAAGCCAGAGCCTAAAGTAAAGGGTCTTGGAATGGAAAATGCTAATTTGGGCCAAGGAGGGAGAATGTCACGTCTAATGCATGAAGCAAGTGAACTGCCATCAGATCCAAGACCTCCGCCAAGAGCTACAACTCCAGCAGCCCGACGTATTATGAAAAAAAGTCGTGGCCAGATGGGAAAGATTCTTTTACAAAGCAGCAGCAAATTAGTGATACCAATTGTTCGGGTGAAATGAAAACTGAAATAGTGGAACTAGCTGTGTAAATTGGGGATCATTACAGGAATTAAGAATGTACACCAGAATATAGGACAGGAATACTAACTGTCATATCCCTTGAGGAAAATAAGACAGACATAATTTTTTAGCTGCATTATTATATGCAGGGATTTAAAATGCTCAAAGGACAGGTTCCATCATGGTATTATTAATCATCCTGCATTGGACCAGGGTTAGATTAGTGAAAAGCCTCCATTTGTCCCATTCTCAAGATCACATTTCTAAACTTGAATCCCCATCTACCAAGACAAAGTATTTATGTTTGGTTCTGGAGTCAGAAGCATGGTCAAAATTGATGTTTTGATGTTTGAGTTATATACACTCACAGTAAAATTAAAGAACAACATTATTTTTATTTTGGGATTTGAGGATGCTAAAGGTAGTTTTACTGTTACAAGCTGAATTTTATTGATGTGTTAATGGAGCTAGTCATACTGACAGTATGTCAGTGGAGCTGGTCATACTGGTAGTATTTCAGTGGAGTTGGTCTTCTGACACATGTCAGTTGAGCTTGATATGATGCCACATTTCAATGGAGCTGTTCATACTGTCACATGTCAGTGGTACTGGTCCTACTGACACATGTCAGTGGAGCAGGTTAAATGGATATTAAAGACAGTAAAACCACAATCACCTTAATTAAATTCCAAGCATAATGTATACACAGTTGTCCTCATTCCAACACAATAAATTTAATTGATAAACAAGAGACAATGCAGTTCTCTGTGGGAATATTTCATGGGGATAGTCCTAATATGCCATAATAGCGTTGTCAAAATTTCCAACAGTTGTAAGGTGTTTTGCTGCCTCAAATTCTGATGTTTGATCAAAATGTGCATCCTATTCATTAGTGTTCAAATTTATATAAGGAATATCCTGTTTTCTTTTGGTGATAATTCACACTGAGCTTTGGTATAATGCATAATTAGCGTTAATTAATGCCTCTTATGAAACTTGTTAATTTAATGTTCAGTTCCCAAATAATGGTATTAATTGGATAATTCAGTTGTAGCAAACAATTTCCAAGTAAATTGGTTTTTAATTAAGGTCCTGAAATTTCCATTTTTTAATTGAAAGAAATGTTAACATATTCTTATAGCATGAGTTAGATGCAAGATTTATTGTTTAAAAGACAAAGTTAAAAATTGTATATTAATTTCATTTACATTTACTTTAAAGGGTACAATATGAAGAACTTATTTGTAAATGTGGTACATTTATCCATATCATTGTAAATTCTGTTGTAATGTATAAAATGTGACAAATTTATGAAATAAAAATTAATTTGACACTAAGTGAGTATATTTATTTTTTACTGCCACTGATCAAGCAAGGTTGAGAACATACTGGATAATACGTTTATCAACAGGACACAGAATTTTGGTATGAAAATATGTAGTGTAAAGAACTAATTGTTTATGGTCTAAGTATGTGATGTACATCACTGTAAAAATGTCTTTGTTACATGGAAATTTTGCTTGCAAGTAAAAATTGTTCCATCAGAGATCAATCACACAGAATGTACTTGCTTAAAAGATGAGTCCAACTACAAACTTCATAGACTTAGATCTGCTGTTACATAATGCACTGGCAGATCTTGGTCTATACACTTTGTTAAGAATAATCAGTAAAACAAAAATATAGACCCTGATCTGCTGGTGCATTATGCAGTAGCAGATCAGGGTCTGTGTTGTTTCAGTCTGACCCGAAAGCATAGGTGGTCAGCTAAAAGTTGCTGTTTCTGGCAGGTTAGTCTGTAACATTGTATTGTATACCAGTGCCACGAAGAACATGAAAATTCATGATTGACAATTGGTTAATCATAGCTGATCATCAATTTTTATTGATTGGAGATGTTTTAAAAATTATTTCATAGAGATTATTGTTTTTCTGAACTTCAATTCAGACATTTTATAATCCCAGTTAGTTTTGTCATCTGGTACCTTGTTGGCATTTGGATTGTAATTAACAATGGAATGTGTCATGTTTATTAGAAACTGTTATTCACACTTTTTATTTCTTTTGTTCAATAAAGTGAAATAGTTAAGAACAGCGATAGAAAATCATGACTAAACACTTGGGTATTAGACTTTTCTGATCAGTCTATGATTGTTTTGAATAATCTTCACACCACTAGCAACAAGCACATGACTAGTTTGAAGACAACTGTTTCTGTCCTGTTAATAGGTACCTTGGATTAATTACATGCCTTTTGAAGAACTAGCATGAGTACTTTTCATATGCCCCAGCACAGCATTGGCAGGAGACTATAGTGTTACCTTTGTCTGTCCATCCTTCCCAACTTGGTTAAACATTGCATTTTAAGTCATTTCAGGCACAGTTGTGGGCACTCTGTGTTCCATAAAATATTTGAAGTTATTTTTAGTTTTTTTTAAAATAAGGTCAAGATGAAATTATGGTATGGCAATGCATTCATCATTCATCAATCTGTCAACAATTGTGTGCTACCACTCTAGAGGACACATTTCATATCCAGTTTTGATCAAGTTTGGAATACTGTACAGGCTTATGTTATGAAGATGCAGGATGAATTAAGTAGTGGGTGAGATCAATGCATATAAAAAAAATCTGATCTTGCATCTGACTGAACTTGTTACCACTCTGATGGCCATGTATCTGATCTGATCCTTATTAAACTCAGAATGTGGGCTTATATCAACACAATTTCAGAAAAGTTTGATAAAAAACAGGGTCCACATATTTAATCTGTAATCTTGCATCTGATTGTTTGAACTTAACATTTAACACTCACAAATGTAAACAGGAGTCAAAGGTGAGTTATAAGATTTGAAAATAATGTCAAATTGAAGACTTCCATATACAACTAAGTCCAGAAAGTAAGTAGGTTTAAGAAGACATTATTACCAGCTGAGATATTCTTGTTTTCTTTTGTTGGTTTTATTCATACTTTCAACACACTATTGCATATTTCATGCAGAGAAATGCGAGCTAAGTGACTTTTACAAAGATACATTGAGGCAACCAGCCTGGGCAGGTATTGAACCTGTTACCATTTGATTAAGAGTCCGATACTCTACCAACCTAGCTGCAATACAACTGGTCCATGCTTGCAATTAGCGGCAATAATTACTAACTGAAGAGTGGCAGGAATAGTGTCATGTTGAGAACCTAACATCTGTTAGTCATTAACTAAACTCATCTGTCTTTTCCTGGCAAGGTGTGAGGTAATGTTGCAATTTAAAAATTAGCTACCATTTTGCATTTACCGTTCTAAAGATATTTCCCTATATGAGCATGCTTTTTAGAAGTTGTCAGCCATGACTCATAATGCTAAAAATGTGCTGACAGTTCTCATTTTGCTTAAGTCATGTTTTCTATATTTGTTTCAGACTTTTATACATTTAAATATTACACAACTGTCTCAATTTTTGATGATATTTATAAAAAAGGATATTTACAAATTGCTTACACCATGCACTTTTGCTCAGTTGTTTCTGTCAGAAACTGTAATTTTTCATTGGTTTAGTGCAGTTTGTTTTCATATTGTAGATGATTCCATAGTAATATAAATTATTTGAATGTTTACATACAACATGCTTTTATGATAATGGTAGTTACAAAAATATATTATCTGTTTTATTGTTCTTATTTATGATGAATAAAAACTTTTTGATTTAGTCCTTTTGCCATTTGTATTTCACAATATTTGCATTAATAATTGTTTGAAATAATGAAATCATATTTCCCATCCCAATGGAATAAAAGATCTCAATGCTCCATGGGTAATTTTGGAATGAATTATTCTTTAAATCACAGTGTTCCATGGTTGATTCTGGAATGAATTATTCTTTAAATCTCAATGTTCCATAGCCAATTTTGGAATGAATTATTCTTTAAATCACAAAGTTCCATGGGTGATTTTGGAATGAATTATTCATTAAATCTCAATGTTCCATAGGCAATTTTGGAATGAATTATTCATTAAATCACAATGTTCCATAGGCAATTTTGGAATGAATTATTCATTAAATCACAATGTTCCATAGGCAATTTTGGAATGAATTATTCATTAAATCACAATGTTCCATAGGCAATTTTGGAATGAATTATTCATTAAAACACAATGTTCCATGGGTGATTTTGGATTGAACTTTCTTTAAATCTCAGTGTTTCATTAGTGATTTTGGATTGAACTATTCTTTAAATCCCAGTGTTTCATGGTGTGCTTTTGGAATGACTAGTATTTATCATCACTTTTTGGCATGAATACATTACATCTTTTAAAATGAAAATTGCAATTAAAGAAGAGAAAGGAAGAAATAATGTTATGCTGGAAATCTAGTTTAAATAGTAAATTATGATTGATCTCTATTTTTGTAAAAAGTATTTGAACCCGTCTGAAATGGTGCCAGAATGATGAAGGTACATGTCACCTTGAGTTCATTTGCAAATTATGCTGGCTTTAAGTCGAGTTGAACTACAGACCTGGATATGTAGAGTTTGTCAGGAGTAATCAGTATAACAAAAATAACAAATCTTAATCTGTCAGCACAGTATGTGGTAGCAGATCAGGTTCTATGTTGTTTGTAATGGGACTTATAAGAGTATATATAGTATAATTAACAGTGTATTCTCGATGGTGGTGGACTCCTGACATTATGAACTTCTCTATGGTGGTAGACTCCTGACATTATGAAATTCTCTGTGGTGGTGGACTGAGCGAGTGACAGGTGTAAGGTGAAGTTGTTTGCATTTGCAACATGCACAGTGGAGAGAATATTGGTATGCCTCTGTGTTGCTTTCATATACTGTGGCTGAGATGTCTTTGGATATTGTACTTGTGAAAACTGTACATGATTTAAGCATACAGCTAACCAAATTGACTGCTCCTAAATGCTAACAAAATTAATCTCAAGTACACTACATCTCTAGTAGTTAGTAAAACATAGAAAACAAAGTTTGCCAGACTAGATAATACCAGCTTCTTTTTTTAAATAGCCAGTATAACCAGTTAGGAAAACCTGGGAAATTCTTTTTTTACTGAAAAAATCAAATTCTATGCAAAATATCAAACTTTAGAGCACTACCTTGAAGGAAACATGAATATTTGTTAAATTATTTTTCTTATCTTGATACCATCATGTATTATGTTCTCAACAAGATGGTACATTAACACTGATGTCATGCATGAAAATAAGCTCATTATCTTAATTTGATTCTATTGTGGCAGTTTTGTGTGAGCAATGACCTGAATTTGGAGAAATTATGTCATACTAGAACAGAGAAGTGAAGTGAATTTAAATTTAAAACTGTAAAATTAAGTGAAAATATATATAGTGGAAATGTATGAATGAAATTAATAAATAAATTATTACAAAATCTTTGGTGTCTGCATTTCAACACAAATTAGTGTATAAAGACCCAAATGTTTTTTACACAATCATTGATATTTAATTGTATTGAATCAATTATATCATGGATATGTTCCATAAATTTCTGTGCAAACATTGGAAAAAAGGCTCCATTTGAGTCTTTCAATCGAAAAAGGGCCTAAGATCATCCTCCTCTTTCTTAAAGTCATCACATTCAGGACAATGATTAAGATAATGATGGGCAAATGAAAGACACAAATAGAGAAAATATTCTCCAACTTTTTGACCAGAAATATTTAACATTAGATCTACCTTTCATTTTCAGACAAGAATTTGCATCTTTTAGATGTTATAAACATGATTTAATGATTGAACGAGGAAGACACACTAAAATTTAAAGAGATCAAAGAGTTTGCAAATTATGTCTTAAAGAAAATATAAAGCGTATAGAAGATGACTATGATTTTGTATGTATATGTAATTTTTATACTAATTTAAGACAGAAAAATCTTGACAAAATGTATTATATCAACCCTTCAGTAGATAAATTTATAAGTTTAATATCAATTCACAAAATAAGTCTTATTACAAATGTTTAAAAATTTCTGTAGTTTTCTTTTAAAATAAGATATGTGCTGTTAAAATGTCAATATCAATTCCTAAGCAAATGTATCTTACTATACTGTTTGTGGAGCACTGTATATCTCATCTTCATTTATTATTTCTTATATTATAGGCTTCAGGCCTAAAGTACCAAATAAACTTTCTATAATGTCAGAAGAATGAGCAATCATATTACCCTTTATTGACGTCCATTATCCTGATCTATTTCATCCCGATTTCAAACTGTAGAATTTTTTAGTGACATCTCAGGAGTAACTGTGACAAGTTTCATGTTCCTGTCTTTCAGCATAACATTGGTTGCTATGTTAAGAAATTAGAGATTTTGCGCATTTTAAAAATAGCTCACTTTTCATCATGGGAAGGGGGCCGAGCTTGTATGAAACTTTGCTACTAACAAATAGTGTTCTGTGTGAAAAAAAAAAATGAAAATTATTCAGAAGGACTGTTTTGATGCTTGTGACTTAAATGCTTCAGCTATACAACCAAAATTAAATCATAATAATAATAATACCTAAGTGGTCTGTATGGTGGTGCTCTACAGATATTGAGAACTTTTGAGAGAGTGATGGGTTAAATTTGAAGTTGTTTGCATTTTCAAGATGCACAATGAAAATTATTTGCAAATTTATGATACTTTCATGTGCTTTGGCTGAAATTACTTTGGATATTGTGCTTGTGGAAATTATACATGGTTTGAGCACACAGCTAACCAAAATGGCTGCTCCCATGTGTTTAAAAAATCAGCCTGATTCAGCAATTTGGCAGATCTGGGTCTCTGCTGTTCATGGGATGTATTATGTTATATACATGTAAATGCAATATAAGAAAGAGATCTAGTCTGTTCCTTTACAATTTAGTACAATATTAGTACAAAAACTTAAATGATTTTATCTTTTTCTATTGTTCTCTTCTGCATAAGTTGTCTAATTTTTGTAATTCTTTCAGCGGTGCATTTTGTTCTATTCTTACATGAGTAGCATTGCATTTAATGTGAATTTCTAGACACCGGTAAGAAATCACATAAACATTAATGGAAATAAGACAGCTCTGCGGGACAAGTTGAACCAAAAAGTGTACATGAAAATCTATATAAAAAACTCTTGTAAAATCATTCAGTTCCTAAAAGTAGACCTTGAGAAAATGGTAAATAATAATGGCTTTGACTAGTTTACCATATATTGATGCCTGGACCTAGACCTGATCTTTGATGCCTGGACCTAGTTCTGATCTTTGACGGCTGGACCTAGTTATAATCTTTGATGCCTGGACCTAGTTCTGATCTTTGATGACTGGGCCTAGTTATGATCTTTAATGCCTGGACCTAGTTATGATCTTTAATGCCTGGACCTAGTTATGATGTTTAATGCCTGGACCTAGTTATGATCTTTAATGCCTGGACCTAGTTATGATGTTTGATGCCTAGACCTAGTTATGATGTTTAATGCCTGGATCTAGTTAATATGATTTTTAATGCCTGGACCTAGTTATAATCTTTAATGCCTGGACCTAGTAATGATCTTTGATGCCTAGACCTAGTTATGATGTTTAATGCCTGGACCTAGTTAATATGATCTTTAATGCCTGGACCTAGTTATGATCTTTAATGCCTGGACCTAGTTATAATCTTTAATGCCTGGACTTAGTAATAATCTTTGATGCCTAGACCTAGTTGTGATCTTTAATGCCTGGACCTAGTTATAATCTTTAATGCCTGGACTTAGTAATGATCTTTGATGCCTAGACCTAGTTATGATCTTTAATGCCTGGACCTAGTTATAATCTTTAATGCCTGGACTTAGTAATGCTCTTTGATGCCTAGACCTAGTTATGATCTTTAATGCCTGGACCTAGTTATGATCTTTAATGCCTGGACCTAGTCATGATCTTTGATGCCTAGACCTACTTATGATCTTTAATGCCTGGACCTAGTTCTGATCTTTAATGCCTAGACCTAGTTATGATCTTTTATGACTAGACCTAATTATGATCTATAATGCCTGGACCTAGTTATAATCTTTAATGCCTGGACTTAGTAATGATCTTTGATGCCTAGACCTAGTTATGATCTTTAATGCCTGGACCTAGTTATAATCTTTAATGCCTGGACCTAGTTATGATCTTTAATGCCTGGACCTAGTTATGATCTTTAATGCCTAGACCTAGTTATGATCTTTAATGCCTGGACCTAGTTATGATCTTTAATGCCTGGACCTAGTTATGATCTTTAATGCCTGGACCTAGTTATGATCTTTAATGCCTAGACCTAGTTATGATCTTTGATGCCTGGACCTAGTTATAATCTTTAATGCCTGGACCTAGTTATGATCTTTGATGCCTAGACGTAGTTATGATCTTTAATGCCTGGACCTAGTTATGATCTTTAATGCCTGGACCTAGTTATGATCTTTAATGCCTAGACCTAGTTATGATCTTTAATGCCTGGACCTAGTTATGATCTTTAATGTCTGGGTCTAGTTATGATCTTTAATGCCTGGACCTAGTTATGATCTTTAATGCCTGGACCTAGTTATGATCTTTAATGCCTGGACCTAGTTATGATCTTTAATGCCTGGACTTAGTTATGATCTTTAATGCCTAGACCTAGTTATGATCTTTAATGCCTGGACCTAGTTATGATCTTTAATGCCTGGACCTAGTTATGATCTTTAATGCCTAGACCTAGTTATGATATTTTATGACTAGACCTAATTATGATCTATAATGCCTGGACCTAGTTATAATCTTTAATGCCTGGACTTAGTAATGATCTTTGATGCCTAGACCTAGTTATGATCTTTAATGCCTGGACTTAGTTATAATCTTTAATGCCTGGACCTAGTTATGATCTTTAATGCCTGGACCTAGTTATGATCTTTAATGCCTAGACCTAGTTATGATCTTTAATGCCTGGACCTAGTTATGATCTTTAATGCCTGGACCTAGTTATGCTCTTTAATGCCTGGACCTAGTTATGATCTTTAATGCCTAGACCTAGTTATGATCTTTGATGCCTGGACCTAGTTATAATCTTTAATGCCTGGACCTAGCTATGATCTTTGATGCCTAGACCTAGTTATGATCTTTAATGCCTGGACCTAGTTATGATCTTTAATGCCTGGACCTAGTTATGATCTTTAATGCCTAGACCTAGTTATGATCTTTAATGCCTGGACCTAGTTATGATCTTTAATGTCTGGGTCTAGTTATGATCTTTAATGCCTGGACCTAGTTATGATCTTTAATGCCTGGACCTAGTTATGATCTTTAATGCCTGGACCAAGTTATGATCTTTTATGCCTAGACCTAGTTATGATCTTTAATGACTGGACCTAGTTATGATCTTTGATGCCTAGACCTAGTTATGATCTTTAATGCCTGGACCTAGTTATGATCTTTGATGCCTGGGCATAGTTATGACCTTTGATGCCTAGACCTAGTTGAGATCTTAAATGACTGGACTTAGTTATGATTTTTCAGGCCTATACCTAGTTGAGATCTTTGATGACCAGACCTAGTTATTATCTTTGATGCCTACACCTAGTTGAGATCTTTGATGACTGGACCTAGTTATGATCTTTGATACCTGTACCTTGCTCTGATCTTTGATGCCTAATAGACCTAGTTCTAATGCTGTCAATGATGAAAAGTCATTTGAATGAGGATCCTGATTTTTATTCTGACTATGGTCATCAAAAGAAGTGCCAGATCGTGATGACCTGCCTTAAAATGATGTATATATAGATCTGGATCATATGGACACTTGACAGCATTGTCTTAATCAATAAGCAGTGGCTATATTATGATGAATGCAATAAATTTAATAAATCTTATACATGATCAAATGATATAAATATCTTATTTTCTGTTTTCCTTTATTTTTACAGATTTTATTACATTGATAACATTATCATGGGGTGATAACCATATATACTTACATTTATCATGGTTTCATTACATGGTTTTGTCTTCTTGTATGACAAAATGTAGGTCCAATTGGTTACAGACAGGAGCAGTATTTTTAGGCTACTGGTCCTGTTGGTTTGAAGGACTTTTTGGCAAGTTTCATTCACTGATTTGGGATAAAGTCTCAAAAGGAGTAATATTTGGCTCAATATTGGAAACTCCAATATTTATAAACTGTATAAATTACATTTTCTTTTTGGTCAAACAAAGAAAGCTGCATACTTGTGCTGATGACCATCCCTTGTACGCCTAAAAATCCAAATAATTTCAGATCTGTAAAAATCCAAATAATTTCAGATCTATTTTACAATATGACAGAAATATGTCCAATAAAAGTTTTAAATCAAATGGTATGCAAACCATTTACCCGAACTTCTGATCCCTTACCGCTTCTTTATTTTAAAATTAAACTTTGTACACTGTCATTTCCTGATATCTTTATTAATACAGCCATTGTTCAGGCATTTTAATAATGAAACTAATATTTCTTTTCATTTTTTTTGTATTTATGCATTCTGTGATATATCATGTATATATATATATTTTTTTTGTTTTAATATTATCACTATATCTGAAATGTGTATGGTGTCATTTGTCTTTGTGGCTGTTGTTATTATGCTAATTTTAAATTATTTGATCTGTATATTTTAGTGTAAATATTTGGCACCTGTTATAATGTCATAATTGTTTTATGTTGCATTAATCTAATAGGTAGTGTAAATATTTGGCACCTGTTATAATGTCATAATTGTTTTATGTTGCATTAATCTAATAGGTAGTTTTGAGTTTGCAGTTTTATGATATCCAGATCACAAGTATAAAATAAAATTTCTTGCATCTATCTTGTATCGGTATCTAATGTCAGATATCAGTCATTTATTGTTTTCTCAAAATTTGAATGGACTGCTAAAAAAGCTTAAGGCAGAATGAGTCATTGTTTAATCACATCATAAATGTTTAGCTTGTGCAATCAGCCACTTATATCTATCATAAAGATGTAACACATTCAAAAGAAAATCACAGAGTTTATAGAAAAAATGATCCTAATCAACAGGTCAGATGATCTCATCCTTAGTGATTCAATGATTCAAAACAAGTCTCAACTTTTGTACATCTGAGCTTACTGATGTTCAGACACATATACTGAGTGGTTTTAACTTGATTATATAATTTTTTATGTACAAATTTTAAATGTCGTAATGCCTTTACTGTTGAACAACCTTCTGTGGAATAGCCACTATCAGCCACAAATATCTGTCATAAAGATGTAACACATTCAAAAGAAAATCACAGAGTTTATAGAAAAAATGATCCTAATCAACAGGTCAGGTGATCTCATCCTTAGTGATTCAATGATTCAAATCAAGTCTCAGTATCAAAAAGTATGCACTGGCATAATACACATATATGGAGAAGTTAGGAAGGGTATAAACAATCAGATATGCGACACTTGATTTATTCACATAATAAAAATACAAACTCAAATTAATCTGTAAATCTTCATAAATATTTGCAAAATAATGTACACATGTACATTTATACATGGCTACAAAAATATTCATCTTCACATTGTCAAAAACATGGTCTTCATCATAATATACAATCCATTTTTTTAATGCAGCATGTCAAATATTTCTCTAATACAAAATATGTACAGTATTTCCTCTTCAATGTTAAACAGACTTTCAAAAAAATTAACACACTATCACAGAACTTTTGAGTATAGGTACTTCAGTGGTGAAATTGATAAAAATTGAGGCTACTTTTCACTGAAAAGAAAACTTGGAATATTTGAGTTTTGTTGATTAATACTTATAACTTTTATTTATGCTTTGTGCACAAATACTCTCTTGGACTGCTCCGGTGGTCTAAGCTATTAGAGCCTATGCCTCAGATGCAGGTGGTTGCAGGTTCGATCCCCAACAGAGTCATACTAAAGACTATAAAAGTGGTACTAGCAGCTGCCTTGATTGATGTTCAGCATTAAGATGTTAGGGTTAGGACTTCCCAGCCTAAGTACAAATTCTCTCCTGTAATATTATTAAGTACAAATACAATTTTGTAATATTATTATTCAATGCAAAGACATTATAAATGTTGACACCAGGATGCCATCAAAGAACAATTATAGTAGATGTACAGTGGTCACTCACCGTAATGTGCCTCATTATGATATATCCCTGATATAACATGGGTTCTACCTCATTATAAAATACATCAATATAACATATGCACTGATATAACATGGGCTTTACCTAATAATAAAATACATCAATATAACACAGGCACTGATATAACATGGGTTTTACCTAATAATAAAATGCATAAATATAACAAAGACACTGATATAACATGGGTTTTACCTAATAATAAAATGCATCAATATAACATAAGCACTGATATTACATGGGTTTTTCCTCATAACAAGATGCATCAATATAACACAGGCACTGATATAACATGGGTGTATCTTATTATAAGGTACCTCAGATATAACAGTTGTTACCTCATTATATGGTACCTAATTATAACAGACTTAAATAAAAAAATGGGTGGTCATTTATAAAAATGAAGCCTCAGTAGAACAGTTAACATGGGTGGTCCCTCATTATTGAGTTTCTAAGTATAACATGGATGGTCCATCCTTATAAAATGCCTTAATGTAACACATGCCCATGTATAACAGTTATATGGTCACTGAACTCACAATAACTGACTCTTAATTTTGAAATTGCTTCTTAAATCCATTGATTTAATTTTTGCTTGTGTAATATCACATAAGATATATCCAAAACTAACATTTTTTGCAAATTAAATACAGCACTACCTCAAAAATGTCATACATGTTATAATGAAGGACATTATAGCTAGCAAGTGCTTTACCCTTTATTCCATTGTCTTGTTTGCTATGTAACCCAATATGAGGCAGACTCATTTAAAACAAAGTTGACTTTTAAATCTCCCCTGAACAGCAGTGCAGTTAGGTATCATTGTAGCAAATGTTTTTCTTAAGGTACATATAATGTCCCAAGGTAGGTATAATGTCCCAAGGTAGGTATTATGTCCTAAGGTAGGTATTATGTACCAAGATAGGTATAATGTCCCAAGGGAGGTATTATATTCCAAGGACACACAAGACCAAAAACAGAGCTTTCTCTCTAATCATCCAGCATCTCACTGTCTTTACCGTAGAGAATTTCTGACAAGGTTTCCGTTTTGTGCTTGAATTTGTACAGACATTCCGGGGAGCAGGCCCTGAACATGAATGGTAGGTTAAAAATATTGAAAAACTTGGATACTGGTCTTATTATCCTCAGTCCTGGGCCAAACAAGATGCCTTGACAACAGTCACATCTCCCCATATGACTGAAATATGAAAAGAGAAAGAAAAAAAACCCACATAGATAATATGTCTCCAATCTACATATGGCTGTACATACATACTCTGTGATTTAATTTAAATTTCCATAAAACCACCCCAATTCCACTAGACCATGCCTCTTCAGGCTGTATTGAAATTCTAAAACTATTGTGCTCATCTACAAAGTATGTCCACCCCCATTATATCCTGTGGTTTGAAGTCTCTTAATAATGGTGTCAGAGAAGTTGCATAACATCAGTCACACACATCCAAATGTGTGGGATAACACTAACCACATATGCACATCTAAAATGCAGGGATAACAATAATCACACATGCACATCTAAATGGGAGAGGTAACATTCATCACATCCATGCATTTAAATTGGGATAACATAAATCACACGTCAAGTATATCAAAACTGGATGAATAACATTAATCACACAGGCACAACCTCCAAATGGGAGGAATAACACTAATTATACATGCACATCCAAATGAGTGGGATAACATAAATCACACAGGTACATCCAAATGAGTGGGATAACATAAATCACACAGGTACATCCAAATGGGAGGGATAACATTAATCACACATGCACGTCCCTATGGGAGAGATTACATTAATTACACATACACATCCCTATGGGAGAGATTACATTAATTACACATACACATCCCTATGGGAGAGATTACATAAATTACACATGCACATCCCTATGGGAGAGATTACATAAATTACACATGCACATCCCTATGGGAGAGATTACATTAATTACACATACACATCCCTATGGGAGAGATTACATAAATTACACATGCACATCCCTATGGGAGAGATTACATAAATTACACATGCACATCCCTATGGGAGAGATTACATAAATTACACATACACATCCATATGAGAGAGATTACATAAATTACACATACACATCCCTATGGGAGAGATTACATAAATTACACATGCACATCCCTATGGGAGAGATTACATAAATTACACATACACATCCCTATGGGAGAGATTACATAAATTACACAGTTACATTCCTATGGGAGAGATTACATAAATTACACATACACATCCCTATGGGAGAGATTACATAAATTACACAGTTACATCCCTATGGCACAGATAACATTAACTACACATGCACATCCTAATGTAAGGGATAACATTAACTATACATGCACATCCTAATGTAAGGGATAACATTAACTGCACATGCACATCCTAATGTAAGGGATAACATTTAACTACACATGCACATCCTAATGTAAGGGATAACATTAACCGCACATGCACATCCTAATGTAAGGGATAACATTAACTACACATGCACATCCTAATGTAAGGGATAACATTAACCACACATGCACATCCTAATGTGAGGGATAACATAAATCACACATGCACATCTAAATCGAAGGAAAACATAAATCACACATGCACATCTAAATCGGAGGGAAAACATGAATCTCACAGGCACATCTATGTGAGCAAGATAACATTAATCACACAGGCATACCCAAATGGGCAGGATATAGCATAATCCTCACATCTTTCAAAATGAATGAGGATAATGATTCAATTATCAAAGGTAGGGAAGCATGTTTTTTTGCGCTGTGTTATCTTGTGTTGCTATAATCACAAGAAAATGTGACATGAATCTGATTCAAATCAAAGTCTGCATTCAAAATTTTAACATTAAGATTTATCAGATTTACTTGGAGATTTTAACCAATTTTTATATTATTAGCTTATTATATGTCTATAGTAGTTAAAGCACAGAAAATCATACAATTCTAACCAAGCGAAATGATCAGATATCTGTATTAGACTCTTCCTCATCTAACTTAGTCCACCAGCTATAGTGATCACAGGCTCTTCTGTCTTACATAGTCCACCAGCTATAGTGACCATAGACTCTTGTCTTAGTCAACCAGCTACAGTGATAATAGACTCTTCTGTCTTAGTCCACCAGCTACAGTAATCATTGACTCTTCTGTCTTACTTAATCCACCAGCTACAGTGATCACAAATTCCACTGTCTTACTTAGTCCACCAGCTAGTGATCACAAATTCTACTGTCTTATTTAGTCCACCAGCTAAAGTGATCACAGATTCCACTGTTTTAGTCCATGAGCTACAGTGATCATAGACTCCTCTATCTTACTTAGTTCATCAGCCACAGTCATCACAGACTCTATTGTCTTAGTCCACCAGCTACAGTGATCATAGATTCATGTCTTAGTCCACCAGCTACAGTAATCATTGACTCTTCTGTCTTACTTAATCCACCAGCTACAGTGATCACAAATTCCACGGTCTTACTTAGTCCACCAGCTAGTGATCACAAATTCTACTGTCTTATTTAGTCCACCAGCTAAAGTGATCACAGATTCCACTGTCTTAGTCCACAAGCTACAGTGATCATAGACTCCTCTGTCTTACTTAGTTCATCAGCCACAGTGATCACAGACTCTATTGTCTTAGTCCACCAGCTAAAGTGATCATAGATTCATCTGTCTTAGTCCACCAGCTACAGTGACCATAGACTCTCCTGTCTTAGTCCATGAGCTACAGTGATCATAGGTTCATCTGTCGTACTCCACGAGTTACAGTGATCACAGACTCCTGAGTCTGTCTTAGTCCACCAGCTTCAGTGATCATAGGTTCATCTGTCTTACTTAGTTCATAATATATAATAGTAAATCTGGTTTGCAAATGATTTTAACAAAATGTTGTGAAAAACATTGTAATATGAACATAACTCAAATTCTTGACCAACCTTTTAAGGATTCTAAGAACTGATTCTGGAAGACTCCCGGATTCTTTGTGTCGCTTTGCTTTGTACAGTGTAAGGCAAGCAAGATCGATCAGACGCTGAAATGTGAACAAAGTATTTCAAATAGTGTTATGACCAGACACTGAAATATGAACAAAGTAATACAAATAGAGGTTATATATAAAATCATGTTCTACAATAATGTGAAGAAAATGTTTTAGTTTTTAGGCAGTCTTGATCTAAACTTACTATGTAGAAACCATTTGTTTTAATTAGACTCAATAATCTGTAGACCCCAATCTCTCAAGGTTTTCTTTTTTTTATTACTCTAAGTGCAAGCCATCCACAATGCTTGGTTAAGGACTTTACTCTAAAACAAATGTCATTCTGCAACGCCCAGTTTTCTTTGTGTCACAATTTCCTTGAATTTTGATGTTCTGACATCCAAATCAATTGTCTTCTTTCTTTTCCAATGTGTAAGATATCCACAAAGCCTGCTAAAGGTAAATGGTCAAGAACTTTAGAGTTGGGGATGAAACTATTTTACAGTTATCAGTGATCACAACATTTGACCTTTTGACCTAAAAAGCAAAAGACTTCTTTGTTCAATTGCAAGTCGATTATATCAGTCCAGGTCTAAGGTGAAAAACTTAAGTTATTTTGCCAGATCAGCATTTATTCTCTCAGTCACTGTGACCATGACCTTTAATCTTTTGACCCTCCATTCAATATGCTTCTTTTTTACCCCAAGTGTAAGTCATCCACAAAGCTTAGTCAAGGTCTGTAATGCATAACTAATGTCATTGTGCAGAGATAGTTTCAGTCACAATGACCTTCCTCTGACCTTTTCACCCCAAAATCGTGTTTCTTTCTTACCACAAGTGCAAGTCATCCACAAAGAATGGTAATGATAGATGGTGTAAACCTAAAGCTATTTTTCAGAAGAAAAAAAAGTAATAGATGGTTTGGTTTGTTTCTTTGTAAAGTGACAGGGCTGGCCTTAGGCCGATTGGACAGGTTTGGCTTAATTTGGCCCTGTCCTCACAGGGAACCTGTGTGTTAGTAATTTTTTTAAATCTTTGTATAAAGAGAAAGTAATTTTAAGGCGATGGAAGAAAAGTTTAAGGTCAATATCATATAAACTTGTTTAAAAGTTTATTTCCAAATGTCATGCTCACAGGTGGTCCCACATGTAAATCCAGGGGGCCCCGCCTAAAATGATCCAAATCGGGCAACACATTTGCAAAGGTCATTACCGTACAGTGCAGCAATATTTTGAAATATAACAATATATACACAACTGTTTATGTCATTGCAGTGGCAAGCAGAGTAAAAATAACTGCGAAAGGACAGTAATTTATCTGGACTGATCTGATGATGAAAATCAAATCAAACGATCATGATCAGGAGTCCATGGTCTTAACCACTGAATCGTCATGGCTACAGATAAACATACATACAGATAGTCATATGGAACAAAGTTGTGACATTATATCCTCTTGCTCTTGGTGGACATACAAAATAAACATAGAGGAGGGCACCATGTAATTAATACAGTGAATGATGATATGTTGTTACAATTACTGATAATGACATAATATCATATGCTCCACCTTTTGGTGATTGCATAAATAAACAGTATGAGGTGGCTACCCCAGGCTTATTACAGTGAATGACAATTTACTAAACAGTATGGCTTCCCTGGGCTTATTACAGTGAATGGCAATTTACTAAACAGTATCGCTTCCCTGGGCTTATTACAGTGAATGGCAATTTACTAAACAGTATGAGGTGGCTTCCCTGGGCTTATTAGAGTGAATGGCAATTTACTAAACAGTATAAGGTGGCTTCCCTGGGCTTATTACAGTGAATGGCAATTTACTATACAGTATGATGTGGCTTCCCTGGGTTTATTACAGTGAATGGCAATTTACTAAACGGTATGAGGTGGCTTCCCTGGGCATATTACAGTGAATGGCAATTTACTAAACAATATTAGGTGGGCCTCCTGGGCTTATTACTGTAGCAGTGAATGGCAATTTACTAAACAGTAGAAGGTGGCTTCCCTGGGCTTATTACAGTGAATGGCAATTTACTAAACAATATGAGGAGGGTTCCCTGGGCTTATTGAAGTGAATATTAAGTTACTAAACAATATTAGTTGGGCCCCCTGGACTTATTACAGTGCATGGCAATTTACTAAACAGTATGAGGTGGCTTCCCTGGGCTTATTACAATAAATTGCAATTTATTAAACAGTATTAGGTGGGCTCCCTGGGCTAATTACAGTGAAAAGCAATTTACTAAACAGTATGAGGAGGTTCCCTGGTTTTATTACAGTATATGGCAATTGACTAAACAGTATTAGGTGGGGCCCCCTGGGCTTATTACAGTGAAAATGAATTTACTAAACAGTATGAGGTGGGTTCCCTGGGCTTATTACAGTGAATGACAATTTACTAAACAGCATGAGGTGCCATTCCATGGGCTTATTACATGTACAGTAAATAGCAATTTACTAAACAGTATGAAGTGTGTTCCCTGGGCTTTTTACAGTGAATCACAATTTACTAAACATGCAACATCTTATTCATTCAATTTGTATTGAGATGTTTGCTGCTGACAGAGATCCGACTGCTTAGTTGAAGCCTGATAAAACCTATTTCATTTGTACTTCTCTTAATCTTTAAAAGGAATCACTTTTAATCACTATTTGTGTTGAATGTTTAATTGGGAAGTAGATGATTTTATATTTGCAACGACTGTGATAATCATTCTTCTAAATCATCTCTGCCTTGCATCTCAGACAAAATTCTTAACCTGAGAGTGGAGTCTTCCTATCCAATAACAATGCAGAATGAAGGGTTCTATTTTACACATTCCCTCAGGAAAAAAGGAGGTTTACATCAAAATGGTGTGTAATGAATACTAATGCAAATCTGAAATAGCATGACAGCCATTGAAAATACCATCACTGTAATGTCCAGCAGAAAGGTTTCAGTGTAACATTTTTTGGTTATGTTTAAATATACAAGCATTAAAAGAACAGTCACAAAGACCAATAAGGTGATGGCAATGCATGTCATCTGAAATATGTACTGAAGAAAGATTGTGCAATGATACAAATGTAAACAGGTGAAAAAATAAAGTGCACTCTTATCCCAAAATATTAAATGAGAAATACCGAAAAACATTAATATAATTCTCAATTCAACTTTGATCTAAAATTATATAAATAATAAAAAGAATATGAATTTGTAAAAATAATAATTACATCAATGGCTTTTTTTAAAGTTGAAACTGGACAATGCAAATGGTATCTGTAGCTATGTAGTGAGGTCAATTAGTGCAAAATGTCCTGTTTGAGCGACACTGAACTTTAACCAAAGCTCATTTTAGTACATTAACATGTTGTAATTGATGTTTATTTTGATGAGTATGAAAAATAATCCAGTGATGTTAGAAATCATGAAGATTTGCCAGTTTGCATGCACTATTTGCTCAAAGAAGAAGATCATGTAATGAAAGTCAGCAGTCATGTGATAAAAGATAGCACTATTCAACACCAGCATTCTACACTGGGAAAAATTATCATACATATATGTGAATGTGAGAAAAAGTGTCTTTTTTACATTTCAGGAGATTGTTATGAGTGCATCTGTAAACAGATAATACAGGACACCTTTATAATACAGCCCAGCATATTTGGTTCCAGTGAAGCTTACACTTTTTCAGAACACTCCACAAGTCAAAGCTGATGTCAGTCATTAGTCAGAAGTAACCAGGGAAAATCACCAACCAAAGACGAAAGGGACCAGAAAACCTTGCAGATTTTAGTATGACTGTGTGATCTGAAGTCTAGTGATGTGCAAAGCAAATGGCTAGACCAATGTGCTATCAAGGCCATTTTTCAATTAATAGTTCCATGATATGTGCCATGCTTACTTACTGTAGTACATTCTTATTTCATTTGCAATGGCCGATGGCAGGGCTTCAAGATGAGACCTAATGATAGTGTTGTAACAGTATTACTATATTTTATTATTATGCACAGATTTAAATAACAGATGGGGCCAGCTTTCTGAATCACAAAATGACCTCATAATGAATGACTGCATTATAAAATATTATTACATCACATTATTACTCACAAAATCATAAACACAAACTGACAAATTCCAAATAGCTTCACTGAAAAAAGGAATATATAGTATTGTTTAGTTTTAATAATCGAATAAAGTATATTTTGGATTGGCTCTGATTCATTATTTAACTAGCTCTGTATAATCAAATGAAGTACAGGTAATCGTAAAATTCTTTGCTGTGAAAATAAGCATAGGCAAGGTTTCAAGGAAGCAGTGGGACTATTAATTAAAAAGATACTGTATTTATTCTAATTTAGGTGCCAATATCAGCACACTTCAAAATTTGGCAGTGCCTGTTTTTATACAAATTGGAAAAGGTTGAAATTTTTATGACACCAGCTTAAGAGGTTAATTTTCTTTGAGAGGTTGACAAGTACATGTTGAGGTACTAAAAATAATAATAAAATGGCTACAGGTACAAGCAATTTTCTGTTATTAATAACATGAAAATTCATTACTATCTGAGAATCTTGGAACCATTTGTTTATCAATCAGTTTACTCCTTATTTTCAATGTACTTAAAATAATGCCATCCAAGATCCAAGTTTTCTCTCACCATGCTATATCAACAATGCCATCCATGTTTCCTCTCAACACGCTATATTAACAATGCCATCCCAGTTTCCTCTCTCCATGCTACAACAACAATGGCATCATAGTTTCCTCTCTCCATGCTATAATAACAATGCCATCCCAGTTTCCTCTCAACATGCTATATTAACAATGCCATCCCAGTTTCCTCTCTCCATGCTATAACAACAGTGGCATCCTAGTTTCCTCTCTCCATGCTATAACAACAATGTCATCCTAGTTTCCTCTCTCAATGCCATAACAATAATGCCATCCCAGTTTCTTCTCTGCATGCTTTAACAAGAATGCCATCCCTTTTTGTCTCATAATGCTATAACAACAATGCCATCCTAATTTCCACTCAACATGCTATAACAACAATGCCATCCCAGTTTCCTCAACATGCTATATTAACAATGCCATCCCAGTTTTCTCTCTCCATGCTATAACAACAACGGCATCCTAGTTTCCTCTCTCCATGTCATAACAATAATGCCATCCCAGTTTCTTCTCTCCATGATTTAACAAGAATGCCATCCCTTTTTCATCTCATAATGCTATAACAACAATGCCATTCTAGTTTCCTCTCACCATGCTGTAACAACAATGCCATCCCAGTTTCCTCTCACCATGCTATAACAACAATATCTTTTCAATTAGGTGTTGAATAAATTGGACAATGGATTATCTCAGCTTTGTGTCAAGGATGATTAAAATCCATTACTTTTTCAGTGAAATGTAAATCACACCATGAAACATATTAAACTTATGTGTACAAACTACCATCACAGAAAGCACATGCTACCAGACTTCTGGTCAGTCTAAGTGATGGTTAACGTAAACTAACCAATTTCATGACAAGACCAATCAGTACCAAATAAGGTTTAAAATGAATCACATTTATATTAATATTTCAGTACCTTCACTACAAATAAAATAAATGAACATAAACTCAGTGTGTTTCATGTTCTGTAAATTTAAAAATGAAATATTTTTGTTCTCACTGAGACCCATTTCATTTGCTTGCAACTGTGTACATTCTTCATGTAGCATTTAAAATAACAAGAAACTCTGCAGAGGGTTTAAAAACTTAAATGATGATTCTTGGAAATAATGTTAGCCATCAGCTGATCTACTGTTCAACATTAATTTCCAAAGGTATATAACTTAGTTCAAAGAAGTTTTTATGTCAGCATTGTTTCATTGTGTAACACACCAAATTCTTGTCAACTTCATGTATTTCCAAGTGATGCCATATTTTGATATAAAAATGATTCATATTTCAAGAATTCTTTAACAGAAAAATAGCTTAAAAAGGAATTCTTGTAAGCAGAAATGTGAAAATTTAGCAAGAAAATTTTCAAATTGGGAGCACCTATGTTAAAGGACATTTTAACAACTTGAAACAGAAAGGTGCCAACTTTGGAGAAGTGCCAAAAGTGGAACAAATATGGTTATACTGAAGTATGCTATATACCTGAGGCTCATTCTGCGTATTTTCTCTCCAGAACAAAGGATGCATGTAATTATTTTTCACATTCAGAAAATCCAGGTGAAGTCTTAGAGCACCAGAGGGCATTGCAGGCAGCTGATTTCCTTCCATGTTCAACTCCTTCAAATTTCTGTAAAAGTACAATACAGTATATCAATTAAGAAAAATAATTTCTGTTTTATTTTAGCTGCAGGAAAGTACAGAGATTTAATATATAACTTCACAAGCTTCTAATCAAAGTCAAACCTGTCTTAGTAATTTCCTCTGAGAAGTGAAAAAAAGGAGAGGCATCTACATTATCATTGATGGCTGTGTAATTTATGAAATTTTTTGTACTCTTTAATTTTAGTAAACCAGCTAGCCATAAAAATCATAATTAATTAAACACATCATATTTAGGTTCACAAAACTTCATATTTTTCCTAACATCTAAAAAAAAAATCATACCAACAGTTAAAATGACAAAATTTGCATGTACAATTTTTTTAATAAAAATATTGACAATTATTTTGTAATAAAGAATAAGAGATTATAATTATGTACAGCTAGGGCATTGTTTGTTATACTTTTTATATTCATTTTTTTCACATCATATTTTAGTATTTTATATTTGAATCAAGAACAGAAGTTCACTTTTCAAAGGGATTCAAAATCATACTTACATATAATTTGAATATGTCAAATATGTATTGTTTGCTATGCATATGTTTGATGAAATCATATAAAAAGTATAAACACCCCTATCAAAAATTTGATTGAAATTTCAGTAAAATCTACCTAATTCGGTGAAATGCCCTTACTTCATCAAATTTTATGGTATTTCACCGAATTTCACTGAGATTTAGCCAGAATTTCTGAAACTGTCAGTGAGATTTTGTGATTGAAAATTCAATGAAATTTCATTGAAAAAATATAAGTGAAAAACAGCACTTCACCAATTTAAATAAATGAACCTTTATTCCATTTTGATATAATTTACTGTTTGTTTCTTGTACATTTTCAGCAAAACTTTATTTCTTGTTTCTGATGGTTCTAACTGTATTATTCATTTTGGCAACAATAACTTCTTTCCATATGTTTTTCTTGTTGTTTCCTTCTTTTTTAACTGGAATTTGATCTAACTGCCCTCAGACAAGAAGACTGTTTTCAATTTAAAAGCAGAATTCTACTTTTCTCCTGACCTAATTTTCCTTGATATGGACCATTTTTTAATGACATGTCCAATGCAGTTTTCAAATAATGGTCTGTCCAGTCGCATTCCACAATGATACTTACAATAGTGTTCATGCCATACATTATTTAACAGATGATCACTGTAAAGAGCTTTCTGACTGGTCAGAGTCTGCCCAATGAATCTTCATGTAACAGAAACTAATGGGACAGAGTCTGTACCTGCCCAATGAATCTTCATGTAACAGAAACTAACGGGAATAAGCATGCTTGCTAAATATGGCATTTCAAACTATCAAGCGGGACAAGGACACAAAAAGTTTGAATAACAGTTTCAAAAATGTGTGAAAATGAGAATGCCTTGAATGCAAAGTCAGTATGAATGTAATAAATAAATCTGTAAGAAAACTAAATGTCAGGACTTGCATTTTGCGACTTAGGCAATAAAGATTTAAACCATTATTACCAACTCTATAGTAGAGTCTAATGTGTTAAATGAGAAGGAATCGGACCAGGATGATTTGGAAGTTATATAATTCCAAATTGAACCAATTCCAGAATTTAAGGAGGGACAAAATAAAGATCACTGGTGGGGAAGTGATGATATTATTGCCAAATATCCATGTCTATCAAAGATGGTCATATTTTGCAAAGTTGTTCTCATGACCCATAAATAGAAACATCCTTCAATGTCGTGATTGATATTGTTTATATTAGAAAAATATTCTAGTTGTGTTAAAATTCCGAGTAAAATAAGTGTAATTATATCACGATAAACATTTGTCATGGCTGCTTATGGATCAAGGGCTCATTAAAGCAATGACATGAGCATCACAATTTGTAACTTCAAAAATCAAGTATCCAGTGCAATTCCAATATCTTGTTTATATCATATACACCACTCCCTCTATAATTAGTACCCCAATAACTCGCAAACAAGCTTATAATGTGGAGTCAGGCGTGGACCTCATTTTTAAATTAGAAAATATAAATTTTTTTTAGCCCTATTTGTTTAACTTGAAGAAAATTGTGATCACAATTGGTAAAAGGAACACTGATGTATCGCTCATTTAATCGTCAAACAAAGTAGATTGGTCCTGGAAATTGTACTCAACATTATGAAATTATCAATTTTTAATGAGAACTCACATATTTTGTTACATGTTCTTTCCAAATTATTTTAGTACACCATAAATAACAATACTGAATGAAATTTAGATCAATGAAAATGTCACACCTGCTGGAGGCATTAATTTGATAAATAAATATCAATTAAATAATTTTTTATTAAGTGAAATTTGTGTTTTAGTTCTATTTTTTGTTTGGCTTAAGTGTAATGATCATAAATGCAATGTGCCATCTTGTATTCAAACATAAAATGCGTCAATCAACTGCAAAAGCCTATGTCTGTGAGCATATCGCTGAGAACTTAATGAAGTGCCAACCATATTTTGATATCTGACTTAGGAAGTATTTGTTGTATGGTTGCACCAAATTAAAAGCTGGCCTCCTTTATATTGTCAAGTTAACTGCATCTCTTGTATCAAATAAAGGAGGTTGAATAAAAGAAAAATAAAAAAGCAGGCAAATCTAACATTCTGAATATCTAGCGACCCCGGTCGTAAATTGCTTGAACTCATTCCAACTGATCAATCAAACACAGTTATAAATATTATTGTGCATGTAATATAATGAAACTACCTTAAATTAACTTACTCATTCATAAATGTGAATAAGGATAGCAAGGCAAGGCCAACAAGTGAAATGAATACTTTGTCAAATAAAGAGCTTCGTTTCAGATAGGATCATTGTGGAGAAGCGAGTTTCAGAGAATTCCTGAACTGGCACTTTGAGATATCCTCAAGTTTAAGAAGTATCAATAATATTTGCAATGAAATCACAGCATCATTATTTTACTAACTGAGCAATACAAAACTTTTGTTTCAATCTAGACAATTGTTTCATGAAATAAATGTTGCTAGTGTTTGGAAAAAGGAATATTGTTTCATGGTGTATCAACAGTTAGTCTGGTGGTTATTTTGGAGATTACCTGCTTTGAAATTGGTAGCCATTTATGAAGCAGGAAACCAGACTAATGAACAAAAAGCAATGATGTAATACACAAATGTTCTTGAGCACACATACATTTTGTTTGAAACCAGTTGGAATAGTGTTACTGATCTTTCAGATGTTTGGCATCTTGAAAATAGATGTAATTTATTTAGAATAACAAATAACTTCATTAGAAAAATCACTTCACTGACAAGTATTCTCAGTGCAATTATAAAATGAGTACCAGAAATTAAACAGTTCTTTTACACACACACCTCAAGTCCTGTAGTTTGTTCAGTGTTCAGTGGGGATGGATTACTTATTTTCTGAAGGTCACTTGGTAACTCACACCCTCATTTATAGGTCTATCTTTCTGGACCCGACTGTGTGATAGTTACTGAGGGAGATGTGTAACAGTTGTATAAATTTGTTTCATTTATGCTGAAATATTACAGTGATTAATAAAGTGCTGTATAATTCATATCCATTATTTTCTTAGAAACCTTCTGAAATGTCAGTGAAAAATTTCTGAAATTTCAGTGAAAAATTACTGAAACTGCAGTAAAATACTTCATATATACTCTGAAATTTAACTATTATATTCAGATTTCACTGGTAATTCAATGAAATTTAACTATTATATCCAGATTTCACTGGTAATTCAATGAAATTTAACTACTGTATTCAGATTTCACTGGTAATTCAATGAAATTTAACTATTATATTTAGATTTCACTGGTAATTCAATGAAATTTAACTATTATATTCAGATTTCACTGGTAATTCAATGAAATTTAACTACTATATCCAGATTTCACTGGTATTTCAATGAAATTTAACTATTATATTCAGATTTCACTGGTAATTCAATGAAATTTAACTATTATATCCAGATTTCACTGGTATTTCAATGAAATTTAACTATTATATTCAGACTTCACTGGTAATTCAATGAAATTTAACTATTATATTCTGATTTCACTGGTATTTCAATGAAATTTAACTAATATATTCAAACTTCACTGGTAATTCAATGAAATTTAACTATTGTATTCAGATTTCACTGGTAATTCAATGAAATTTAACTATTATATTCAGATTTCACTGGTAATTCAATGAAATTTAACTATTATATTCAGATTTCACTGGTATTTCAATGAAATTTAACTATTATATTCAGACTTCACTGGTAATTCAATGAAATTTAACTACTGTATTCAGATTTCACTGGTAATTCAATGAAATTTAGCTATTATATTCAGATTTCACTGGTAATTCAATGAAATTTAGTTAAATCTCAACAACGAAAAATGGTGAAATTTTAGTGAAATCTTACCAAACTTTCAGTATCTTGGCTACTTTCAGAGTACAAGACTGTGAAATGACACTAAAACATTCCTTGAATATCTTCAGAGTACCAGACTGTGAAATCATTCTCAAAAACACATTTCATTACTTTCAAAGTACCAATCAGATTAAAATATACACTGGATACTTTCAGAGTATCAGACTGTAAAACACACTAAAGCATATCCTTGATACAATCAGAGTACCAGACTATGAAATGACATTAAAACATACCTTGGATACTTTCAGAGTATCAGACTGTGAAAACACACTAAAGCATATCCTAGATACAATCAGAGGACCAGACTATGAAATGACATTAAAACATACCTTGGATACTTTCAAAGTAGCAGATTTTAAAATGATCAATAGTATACAATTACTACTGGAATAAGGATATACTCTATCTACAGCTTTAAATACTCAAACATGCATTTTAATATAAAAATGTATAATCCATTGGTTTAAAATATAACAAGTTAAAATATTTTAGCCTAAGAAATAACTTTGGGAGAAATTTACTGTGAAATGGTCTCATTTGTTTTCTACATTTTTCCTAACACCATGAGATGTTACAGGTCAGCTTGGAAAAGAAATGAGGGATGAACGATACCTCAAATATTATAGGTAATATTTATCTGATTCAGGAAATTTCCATCATCTGCTCTCATGTACCTGTGTTTGATTATGATAGCAAATGGTAAGCTGTTGTTTACCACTGGCAGCCACAGGTAAACATTATCAACTTAACAGTGCATTAGGATCCAGACTTCTATTTATAGTTTTTATCAACGGTTGCAGTTTCAACATATTTTGTATGCACTAAAACTCTAGTAAACCAAAATCCTATTGAAAATAAAAAAGAAATCCTGTATGAAATGTTTTTGTTTTCAATGATTTTTGTCTTTAAAAGGTCTGCTTGATACAAGACATGTATCAACTCAGCAAGGATGCTGTGTTTTACATAGTTCTGTGTATAGGTTGACATTTCAGGCTTGGTAATCAATTTTCTCTAAAAGATTGATGACCAAATGAAAATCCATTAATTTTTCCTTCTGGCGAAGGTAATTCTCTTATTTGCAAAAGAAATCTAAACAAAAGTGATTTAGCAATTTTGAAAATGAAGGATTTTTATTAGCCTTTCGTCTTGAAGAAATAAAAATCTAAACAATAAACATTCCAAATAAACTTAGAAATATCCATTCCATGACATTTTGCAACTAGATCTCAACCAATAGATTTTGAATTTTAAAACCAAATTTAAAACTATTATACTGAAAATGACAAATTCCTCCTGAATTAAGTAAAACGACACTACTTGGAGTTTTACTGATATAATTTGAATACTTTTGATACCCAGGGATAAGTTTTTCTTTTGAAAGCAATTTTATAATCACCATGTCAAAATAATAGCCATGCTTTGCACTTAAAAATTTAGTATTGGGATAAATTTCTTACTGCTGAAGATGATTGGAATATGAGTTAACTCCCTTCATCTTTGTTGATTGCCCTCCCCTTTCAGGTTGCAATGTCTTTCTGAATATGATCAAGCTTAATAATCTGTATCTTAGATTCCACTTTGACACTGATATAACCTAAAAATGTAAGTAGTAACGAGACATCATATATGTACAATGGTATGTTTCATGAAAATCAGATATTCTCAGTGGATTTTAGCAGCCACTGCCCTCCACAGACTTATGTGAAAATTAAAAAATGTGTGCTCAGTAAGGAATATTTATGAAAGTGCTGATGTAAAAGAGGGGTGTGCACTAATTGAGACATGCACAGATATGATATCATATATGGTAAATGTACACAATAAAGTAATATTTTCAACATTCCTTAAAAAAAATACATATACTTACTGCAGATGACAAATTTCATTCTGGATAAAAGTCAGTTTATTGTAGGAGAGGTCTAGATGTCTGAGATGCTGTAGGCGAAAGATACTGAAAAAGCAATCAATCAGTCAAAGAATCAATCACATGGTCAACTGACAAGTAAGTAAATTAGAGTATAGTGATGACCTGGAGAATTAAAGTAATACTAATTTACATTAAATTGGATGGAAGAACATAACTCCACAAATGGTGTTATTCATGATCCCATTCACTGTTTTACACACTGTCTTTAAATAATTTATATATTTTTCAAAATTTTCTTTTCATCGCACGTCATTAAAGAATTTATAATAAAATTTAAAGCATATTTGAGAAATTATTGTGACTTCCTCTTAAATGCTCCTTATACAAATTGTTTCAAGCACCAGCATTAGTGGAAGAATATCCAAGGGAAATAGCCAAAGGTATAAATATTTAGCTCAAACTGAGTCACCTCCCTTGATATATAAAAGTGACAGGGAAAGGCAGTGGATTGGTTAATGGATTTTGTTAACAATTTTAGCAACACCATAAAGTCTGTCACTATTTTTGGTAATATATATTAAAATTAATAACAGAGAATACACACTTGCAAGTACAGAATGATTGATATCATCAAAAACCAATGAAATTTATCAATTATTTAATTAAATGAATTAGATAAAATATTTAAGACAATAACGGCATACTGTTTTTTCTTTTTCTTTTCTTTTCTAAATACAATACAGTTTCAATAAATATAATTATATCATGTACTACACTACTGTTCAATGTATGATAATCGTACACATGTAATACTGTATGTTGCAGTGTGATAACAATATCAAATGACCTATAATTTTAATACTTTAAAACTTAATACATTTACACACAGTCAAACCTGAGTAAAAGCCACCTTTATTAAGCAGCCACCTATCTTAAACAGTCATATGTTGAAAGTTCCTACAAATACATTTTAGAAAAAATTAACTTGTATTAAGCAGTCAACTGACTTACGAGGTCAGCTATTCTCATTTCTAAGTTAGCTGCTTATTACAGGTTTGACATTTTTTAAAATTAAATTTAATGTACTTTTTGCCATGTAAACAAATCTCAATCTACATCAACTCCTTACTTCATGGGCAGTGAGTTAAGCTGACAGAAGGACACGACCAGTGTACGCAGATTCTTCAAATGGTGGATATCTATGGGCAACTCTCGCAGAGGGTTATTCCTCAACTTCAGTATCTCCAGCTGTTTAATGTTTGTAACTTCAGGTGGAAGCATCTGAATTTATAACAAAACATTTGCATGATATACCATATACACTCACTGATAAGTTGAGTCCAACCGCAAACTAGTAGATCAAACAACATATACTCTGGTCTGCAGGCACATAATGCTATAGCAGAGAAGGATCTTTGTTGTTTGCAGTTTAACTTGTCTTATATGTGAATATATATGGTAATGTTACATGATAAATATTTTCTGGTTTATGATTATTCAATATTATAGTGTTATGTCATAAATATTGCATGTCATTAGGACACAGCAGCTAGAAATGTGATACAGTAAACTTTAAAATATATGGCATATACAAATTACTTAACTTGCTTCACAAAATATGGATCTTATGAATTTTCATCTAAGATTTTTAATTCACACAAAAAAGAATGCAAGCAAAACAATAGCATAGCATATATTCTAACACTATCATGACTTAAAAAATACAGGTACTTGCAAAGGTACAAACAGCTGCAAAGAGCAGTTAGTCTGAAGTAAACTAATTGACAATGATAGTCTTTTAGAAAGTTCGTAAAATCTCTAAACAATTTTTCACAGACTGCTCTGCTGATACGTACTTAAAGCCCTTTTGCAAAATTTGATGATGCTTTTATTTATTTCCATTAACAAATTCCTAATTATACATATTTTTGTCAGCAAAAAGTTGACTTTATAATGAAAATTTAATCCAAAAATGACAAATTCTGAACAAGTCTCTATTTTAGAAATGCATTTGTTTCACCTATGTACCTGTGGTACAACACTATATTTTTGAGAGACTGCTTCAAAATTATGTTGAGGGTTACAATATGATAAATATCTGCCCAGGTTTTTCTAGCTCTAATCTGAAATGAAAGATTAACAATGTAAGTAATACAATCCATGACAACATTGGAACCCTTCTTGTTGTTTCCCTGCCAATTAGCAGAACTAATCTGTCAGAAGCCACATGGAAGCCTAATGAAATTTAGTGTTGTACAATAAGCTGGACATGGCCTGCATTTTGAGCCTCCACAAATGTTTCTCATAAAGTATATGCTGTCTATATCTGGATGTATTCCACATACAAGTAACATGACATTGTGACCAATTGTACTTGAGAAAGTTATTAACATCGAGGTTAATCAAGCGTGTTGATGTACATACCGATGTATGTACCAATAAATCAATGGATGTACAGAGATATACAGACACTTATACAGACATATAGATGAATGTACAGGTATATGAATGGATGTATGTACATGGATGAATGTATAGACAAATGGATCAGTGTACAGATATGGATGAATGTACAGACATCTGCTCAGATGTACAGACATATGGATGGATGTACAGACATGAGGATGAATGTACATATATGAGGATGAATGTACAGACATAGGAATGAATGTACAGACATATGGATTGATGTACAGACATGAGGATGGATGTACAGACATATGGATTGATGTTAAGACATGCAGATCGATGTACAGACATGAGGATGGATGTACAGACATATGGATGGATATACAGACATGAGGATGGATGTACAGACATATGGATTGATGTTAAGACATGCAGATCGATGTACAGACATAGGAATGGATGTACATACATAGGGATGAGTGTACAGACATATGGATAAATGTACAGACATGTAGATCAATGTACAGACATATGAATGGATGTACAGATGTATGGACATATACACATTTGACAAACTCATCACTATGTTGAGCATCTGAAAGCTAGGCTTGACTGAAGTCAATGTGTTAAAACCTTTATAAAAAACTTAAAATAACACAAAAGTGCAATCAGAAGCATAATACTCTGGCACAGCTGAACCTGTACAGTGTTGGTTTTTCTGTATCCAAAATTACATACATGTGTTTTGCCCTGAGCCATCAAAAAATGAGTTTCCTAGGGAGATACGGGTGATGTCATTAAACTAAATACAAATACATTACCTCTAACCATGCTGATCACAATTCCCCAACTGGTACTTACCGTAAAATCATTGAATGATAGGTTGAGGTAGGTGATGTTACTGGCCAAGGGAGAAATATCTGGCAACTCTGAGATAAAATGTGCCTGTAAGAATTAAGAATACATCATGTGTTGAATTACACAATATGACTTTTGTTGAATTTCACAATATGACATTTGTTAAATGACACAAGATACCATCTGTTGAACAACACAATATGCCATTTATTGAATGATACAATATGACATTTGCTGATTGACACACTATGCCATTTGCTGAATAACACAATATACCATTTGCTGAATAACACAATATGCCATTTGTTGAATGATAGAATATACCATTTGTTGAATAACAGAATATTTCATTTCCTGAATGACACAGTATGCCATTTGTTGAATGACACAATATGCCATTTCTTGAATGATATAATTTGCTGAATTATCCAATTTTACACAATATGCTATTACTTGAATAACATAATTTATTATATGCTCATTTTTTTCCCCATTAACTTTACATTGTGAGAATTGTTCAATATTCCCCGATACTGAATGCACGCGACAATACACATATAGCATTCACATGAATAAAGGAACTACTTTCTTTTGTAAATAAACAATGGACTCAGACGCCAACACTTTTGATTTGTAAACAAATCATGTACACTTGCCTAAGAGGCTCTTTACTTTGTGGTTGTTTAAATTTGTTTCTGAATGAACTAAAACATGTTTCATGGACTGCAAAAACCCCCAGCTGTCTTGACATTTTGCGTTGATACAATGTTAACGGATTTAGGCTAGCTACCTTATATAAATGACGGATTAGGTCCTTACAAATAACAAGGCATATAACTGTTTTCTTTAGCTGGTGATAAGAATAGCAAAATAAAATATACTTACAGTTTACATCCTGAATTTCCTCAAAATGTTTTTTCTTAATTCTGCAAAATCCAAATTACATGAGCCATGTCATAGGTTTTCAATCTGGATTACACATTTCGAAAGTGTGCTGTAATTTTGATGATAAGTGCAATTGCATCCTCCTTACTGCACTCAAAATGAAATACACATTAAATTCCATAGCGTCTTTTTGAAAATTGCAATTGAAAGACTTCATATTTTTCCCACGTTATGATTTCAAACATTCAATGACAGAAACAGAAACACATTTGCAGACGTAAACAAGCTTCTCCCGCGCCACTTCAATCCGATGTATTTCATGTATAATTTGCACAGATGAATCCAGTCCAAAATCACAAACTTTCGTCGAATCGAAACAAAATACCAAAATATATTCATTCCAGATCAAATGGAAAAGTCATTGCAATGCGCATTCATTCACAATATGACTGCAAATTTCAATTTTAACTAGACACACTGTTTTCTTTCGAAAGTTATGTCGACCGCGCGACTAAGTTCAAATTTATCTGGGCGGAGCTATGTGCGCATTAATAATGATGTCATTTTGTAATGTCAAATCTTCGCTTGTGTATTTAGTTTGGAATACAGCATTCATTCATTTACATTGTTTCTTGTAGTGTATTTTGTTTATATAATTAAACCTTAGGTAGAATAAAAAAATGAGCATATAATAAAAAGGCTACTGCATTTGTATGGGAAAATATGAACTCGTTTTGTCGGAAGGATATACTGCACTCACAAGTTCATGCAGTATTCATTCCGAAAACTCGTTCATATTTTCCCATACAAATGCAGTAACCTATAAATACCATTCATTGAATCATCATCATCATCATCATCAATCCCATAACCCAAGTAGTTGTTGGGGCACCACAATTGACTTTACAACCAATTCTCTCCATCTTTCTCTGTTCTCTACTGTCCTTTTGGAATCTCTGAACCCATGCCAGTCCACTCTTTAATGTTGTCTTCCCACCTATTTTCCTATTTTTCTGTATGCCTCTTCTTCTGCACCCTGCACTGTGCCTTGAAAGATTGTTTTTGCCAGTCCCCATGATCTCGAGACATGACCATACCACTTCAGTTAACGTTTTATTGACAGTGGTCAAGAGGTCTATATAGAGTCTGACGACTTGATGGATCCTGCTGTGGACCTCTTTCTTGGTTACATGGTCAATGTATGAGATGCCCAATATCTTGCGGTAGCATGTCCTTTCAAAGGTTTGAATCCTTCTTTGTAGATCTGATGTGAACGTCCATGTTTCACAAGCATACAGAAAAATGGGCATGTTGAATGATACATTATGCCATTTGCTGAATGATACAATATGACAGTTGTTGAATGGCACATAAAATATTTGTCCTATGAGTTTACTATTTGATGAATGCCTTCAATATATATATTTACATGAAGGTCAGATTCATCGACAAGCAAAGGAATGTGATCTCCCATCCTATTATATGATGGCAGATCTAGATCTATTGAGTTTGTTAACCAGTAAAACAAACAAGACAGACCCATATTTGCCATCAGATAATGTAATGCAAAATAAGGGTGTAGACCAGATGTTTGCTTAAAAGTATTTTAATTCAGATAAAGTCTAGGCACTCAACTAGAAATGATTGTGGGGTGCAATTTTTTAAAAAATTATTGACCTTGTTCAAGTGACTATTAAATTTCATAAATCTGTAAACCTTATATTGACCTATATAAAGCAGAGTTCAATACATTAGGCTTAAAGGCTCACAAAACTTCTTATTCAACTGAAACATTAGTATACATTTGTTTTATTATATAATTTATGCAAAATATTCCAATTCAATTTGCTTCAGGAAAGTGAAAATGCCATTTCACTGTTTACCCCCCAGAAAATTGATTGTATTGTCATGATGGTACAATAATGAATAAACCACATGACATCATGTCATCCAATGAAAAAACATCTCTCATGATGGTACAATAATGAACAAACCACATGACATCATGTCATCCAATGAATAAACATCTCTCACAGGAATGAAATAACAATACATGTGAAAATAAGACAGTTCTATCACCAGGAAATAAAAAGTGGCACAAATGATCATTAAGTACAATGCTGCTGTGAAAGAAATAGAGAGGTTCCATGTCTGATTAAATCACTTTTCATATTCATATAGTTATTACAGAGAAGGAAAGAAATAAAAACATGAGTTCTTATCTGAGCTTCATTAGATTCAACCAAAGCTACAATGTACATTCTAGTTGGGATGGTATTTTTATTTTTCTCACTGGTTTATAATGTTTACTTCTAGGCTTTATTTATGTTCATGAATGATTCACACAGAATTTTATCTAGTTATACATTTTAAAATCAGCCTTATTTATTATACAAATTTATTTTTATCATTATACTTTTAAGGCAAACACATTGTACATCCACAGCTATACAACTAGTGATGGCATTGCATGCTATACTCTACTCTTACCTTCAGGCTGAGAGCTTTGCCTCCATTGACCAATGAATCAAGAACTGCTAACTCAGATGGGGATATCATCCCCTCTTCTGCCACTGCTGAAGAAATAGAAAATTATAAATGATCATCAGTCCTTTCTTCTGCAAATGTCTCATGACAAACAGCAATAAAAACTTTCTATCAGTCACGCAACACTCAAGGATAAATCCTGGATTTTTTTCCCACTGGTGTGATTGTTTTTTTAAAACGGTTCTTCATTCACTTAGAATGGACAGTTTCCCTGTTTTCTGGTACAAATTTATATCATTTTATTTTGAAATGTGTTTTTCTAATTACACTGGTTCAAATTTTTTGGAAGGGTGATTCATTGTCAAAAGTGGACAACTTGTTTTCCAGTAAAACGTATATAACTTTGACTGGACAGGAAAAGACCATTCAACCAAATCACCTAAACCCCCTCTGCACCAGCCACTGAACACAAATCACAATCATTCCATCATAATGACATACTGAACATTTAGTATAAATAGGTAAGGACCATATATACCAACTTATAAGTCAGATCCTACCATAAACTGCAGTTCAGCTGTTGCTAAATGTGCTGGGAGATCCAAGTCTATGCAGTTTGTTAGGAATACTCAGTAGAACAAACAACACAAACCCTGATCTGCCAGTGCATTATGCAAAAGCAAATCAGGATCTATGGTGTTAATAGTCTAACGTGACTTATAAGTGAGTATACATGGTACCACTAACCTTGTTTAGGGTTAAAATAACTTCATGATTTTCACGTTACAGTGTATATAGTCATTTATGTTAGAATATGAGGGAGTGTCAGTGATGATGAAGAATGCATTTATTATATGTTTGATGTAAAGATTGAAATGCTTCCACTGTATTATTTTTAATTTTTCATACGTATCATTTCTTATTAAAATATGGTAAAAATTTTGGTACCAATGAAAATGAGTACAAACTATTTTAATTATAATTATTATTTGTACACCAAAAAAAATCGTTATATCAAAAGCGTAAGAAACAATTACAGACTTCAGAGTGTGTTACATGGAAATGTTCAATACAAAAGCTGAGAAATCTTTATATATTGAATAGTGTTGGTACATAGGGGCACAAACATGTGGGTCAAACAGGGATTAGAATTGCTTTTTTAGCCTAGAAGTGGTATTTTTAATGCAGAGAAGTGATTTCCACTTTACCCATTGATTCAGATATGAACCCCAATAAATCATGACTTTGAGTCCTACCCTTTTAATTTCAACCAGTTTATCTCTGATTCTGTGAGGTTCTTAAAATAACCTTATCTCTGTCATAATGCATAAGTGAACATTTCACAGGGCTCTGGTTTGCAGCAAATTCATGCTGGGGATGCATATGACAAAATACATTATTAGTATCTGTCTCCTGTAATCTACCCCATCTAAAGTTCTGCTGATGAGTGTGATTACCAGCATTGCTCTTTTGCTGAGTGTAATTATTAGCATTGCAATGCATATGAGTGTAACTGCAGCATTGCTATGCTGATGACTGTAATTACCAGCATTGCTATGCAGATGAGTGTAATTACAGCATTGCTATGCTGATGACTGTAGTTACCAGCATTGCTCTGATGATGAGTGTAATTACCAACAATGGTCATTACATAATCATCCACTGCCTTACATATATTTTGTTTTATGTGGCAAGATGACCTAATGAAACAAAATTAATTAGAGTAGATTACCACTAACCTAAACTGTTTTATCTTTCCAAAAATCAAGTGCTCAAATACTCATGAGAATAGACAACTGCATAGTCATCTGCTGGATAACATCCAAAGAATTCCAAACAGGAAAATTGTATTTCATTATTAGAATCAACAGTGCAAACAGGTTAGAGAATGCTATAATCAGGAAACTGTTCAGTGATAAGCCAAGTGAATAAACAAATAAAGAAATAAATAAATCTTAATATTGTGAAAAGCTCTTATAAAAATACTGCCTTCGAAAAATTCTTTGTGGGACATAGTAGATATTGCTTGGATTACAGCAGTTTTTCAAGTGCATTAGGACTCTAATTTTAAAACAAAACAGTACAGGATTGTATTGATACATTATGAAATACATGTGTAGTACTGTGCTCTTCAATTCCAAAATACAAATCTGTAGTCTTTGATTTCAAATTACAAGTCTGTAATTTCAAAATACAAGTCTTTAGTCTTTAATTTCAAAATACAAGTTTGTAGTCTCTAATTTTAAAAGACAAGAAGAGCATCCTAATGGTGACCATGCAAAACTTTATTTCTGTTGTCCACAGAAAAACTGTATTGATCAATATTTCAATTCAATAATTAAATACATCTTAATTAAGATTATATCTACACTTTATTTCTCCCTTACTTCTCCCTCAAACCCTTTCACTTCTTCCTTTTTTGCTGGAAGGAGAATAAAATTTTCCCATCTTTCTATCAGTAGTTTGAGCACTGGTACTACTGTAAATTTATTCTTTTATTAATAGTCCCTATTCTGTAACCTAACCCATCCTCTCCTAGAAAACATTTTCAGCTCCCATTAAAAATGTTAACAAGATGGCCTCATGGTCTCATTGCAGATTACATAATGTACACATATGACATTGGTCACAAACTTACTGAAAGGTGACTGACTTCTCCCTGAGCCCTGGAAATATTTTGACCTTGCAGAATGGAACACTGCATCTTTGGCAGGTAGTTCTGTATCTCTGTAAAAACAAATTTACAAATAATGTTAAAGATAACTGTTACAGGTACATCATTTGCTAAATACATTACCAGTGTAGCTCTCTACAATAAAGAAATTTCTCTTAAAGAAAAACGTCTCTAAATCCCTTAGTTTTCTTTATATATTTAGCCTATACATAATGGAGGCCTGTCTGTAAAGAACAGGATTTGGAATTCCTAAGTGTGATCTTTATGTGAATTTTTCTGTGCATTCATGCAAATGCAGTATAATTTGGAAACACTCTTTTGGAAATTTCTGGGGTTTTAAAAAAAAAATCTACTGCAGCTAATGGTACAATTAGAATTACAATGCTACAGGAATAGACAAAAACTGCCAACAAATCTGATAGCACTCCAAGTTGGGACCAAAAATGGTCATATTCATCATTATAAACTCAACATGGGTGAGGAACAATTTTGCTTGAGTGTGGAATAACTGTAGTAACTCATGTGACATGGACTGTGCTTGAGTGTGGAATAATTATATTCACTCATGTGACATGGACTGTGCTATAGGTGGCGCTATACAGTTTCGCATTTTGCATAGGGTTAAGATTTTAAAGAAAAAGAATTTCCCCGGCTTTCCTCACTGGTTTCACTGGCTATTTAAAAAAGACCTTGTATATCTTAGGTATAATGCAAAGAACCTTTAATTCCCTTTATTTTGGTGTATGATTGATGGGTGTACTATGGGTTATAGAGTATACAGCTTGGCCTTACTTCAAATGTGTACCTTTCAAAAAAGTGCTAGCTCTACTTGGTCATTTTCACTTCCTGAACTTCAGAGGTAAACTGTATAAAAAAGAGCCAATAACTTTTTTTTACATTTTATATATTTGGTAATTCATTCATTGCACTTTCAGAAGCTGATATTGTCTAGTCTGGCAAAATTCATTTTCCCTATTTTAATAGCTGCTAAGGATAGTGTACTTTAGACTAATTCAGACTGATTTTTTAACACAAGGGAGCAGTCATTTTAGTTAGCAGTGTGCTTAAATCATGTAAAATTTCCAAAAGTACAATATCCAAAAGAAATATCATCCACATTACATTAATGTAGCATATAGGTATGCCAACATTCTCTCCACTGTGCATGTTTTAAATGCGCACTACTTCACCTTATATACATCACTCTCTCAAAAGTACATTTTATCTGGTGAGCGCCACCATAGTGTAGAATAACTGTATTCACTCATGTGACATGGACTGTGCTTGAGTGTGGAATAACTGTATTCACTCATGTGACAAGATGTGATTTTCACCAGAAAAGTATAGTGTTCAGCAAATTTTCATGAAATATTTTTTTAAAGAATAAAGAACAGCTTTTGTAATTTGGTGCACTTACACTGACGGTAAGGTTCTCACATAAGTATTGAGAAAAGGACATTTTCTCACATCTGTGAAAACGTAAAGTAAACCTAAAACCGTTATAAACCAAAATTTTGAGGGGATACCAAGGGTTTTTGGTTTTAAGGGGTTTCACTGTATATGTCTTAATTTTTATGTTTTAGTTCAGTATACAGTTCACAGTATAAAGAAGTCAGGATAACTCAGGGTGACATACTCACTTTGCATATCTGTGATGCAATGTTAAATCATGAGCAAGAACAAGGACAAGTAACCAATTCATATTTCCTTTTTCTTTCTCCTCCACTATACCCAGATATGAAAGCTATCATGGGAATATTATGTAAGCTGGTAGAACTTGCATAATTGGTCCAAGATAAATGAATTTTAAACAACATGGCCAATTGAGAATGCCCATGTGAATGAATGTCTCTGATAATGTTTTGTCTTAATACACAGATAAATCAAGTATGAAATTTGAAGATGGGAAACCCAAATTCATTAAAGACACAGATTCTGCCAGAATGATGGACTTTGTAGATATACAACAATGCATTAGTATAATGCTGCACATAGCAGCCATATAGAATAGTCTTATACTGAGGCTGTCTTATAATGAATACATGATACAGTATACCCTCTTTATAATACTGTTTATGGAAGCTATAAAGCATACTGTCTTTTAGTGAGACCATCTTAAAATGAAGTACATTGTACAGTATACCCTCCTTATAACACTGTCGATGGGGGACACAGAGTATACTGCTTTATAGAGAGATCACCTTATAATGAAGTATATTATATATCTTCCTTATAATGCATTACATGGTAGACATAAAGTTTACTTCTTTACAGAAAGATCATCTTATAATCAAGTATAATATACCGCATAACCCCACTATAACACTACATGGAAGTCACAAAATGTTCTTCTTTATAGTGAGATTGCCTTATAAGGAAATACATTGTACAATAATTTTACTACCACTTAATGAAATGGGACTGATTAAAATAGCCACCTTATAACAGGACCTGTGTTATAATGAAGGGCCTTATAGTGAGACTGTCTTCTAACAGGCACTGTGTTATAATGAAGAGCCTTATAGTGAGACTGTCTTCTAACAGGAGCCGTGTTATAATGAAGGGCCTTATAGTGAGACTGTCTTCTAACAGGAACTGTGTTATAATGAAGGGCCTTATAGTGAGACTGTCTTCTAACAGGAACTGTGTTATAATGAAGAGCCTTATAGTGAGACTGTCTTCTAACAGGAACTGTGTTATAATGAATGGCCTTATAGTGAGAATGCCTTACAACAGGAACTGTGTTATAATGAAGGGCCTTATAGTGAGACTGTCTTCTAACATGAACTGTGTTATTATGAAGGGCATTATAGTGAGACTGTCTTCTAACAGGAACTGTGTTATTATGAAGGGCCTTAAAGAGACATTGCCTTCTAACAGGAACTGTGTTATAATGAAGGGCATTAAAGAGACATTGCCTTCTAACGGGAACTGTGTTATAATGAAGGGCATTATTGTATATGAATGACTTATAATGGAAAGGGGGATTTTGTGAGTGCTATCACTGGTAATTTTATCCAGTCTTCTAAAACAAGTTCCTAATTTCTATGATTTGCAAACCCTGGCAAACAAAAAACATTGAAATATTAAATGAATTTCAAATAATTTACCATGACATGAAAACATGGGCTAAATTTTAAATTACCAGTAATTACTGCACAGTGAAATGAATGTGACAGTTATTCATAATAAACTGTTTGAAAAAGTTGAATGACATATGTGAATTACATCAGAATTCTTTGAATGCCAGATTCAAACCTACTGTTACACTGTGACATGATATAACCAACATTTGTAATATCCACATTATGCATGAAATAAAAGTAGTTTATTAGGAATATATACCACCTTCTTATTCTGCCTCTAATGATACTTTACAGTACAATTGGGCAGTAAGTAAATTTTACCCAGTTAAGCAGTAAGTAAAGTTTACCTAGGTGGAAAGTAAATGTGTGTGTGTGTGTGTCTGTGTGTGTGTGTGTGTGTGTGTGTGTGTGTGTGTGTGTGTGTGTAGGTGAGAGAGAGATTTGGACTTTTTAACAGTTTTGCAGTCATATCACTACAATGTCTGCAGTGTGGTAGTTTATAGCGATGTCAAGCACTGGGGCATCATGATGCAGACATGAAGCATCATGTCCCACCCAGTCACATTATCCTGACACCAGGCCAACCAGTCCTAACACTAGCATCTTAATGCTGAGCACCTAGTGAGGCAGCTGCTAGTACCATTTGTATGACTTGGCCAGGGTTCAAACCCATGACCTCCACCATCCAAGGCAGATGCCCTAACCACTAGGCCACCAGAGTGGTCCTGGGAAGTAGGTAAAGTTGACCTAGTTGAGCAGGGAGTGAAGTTTACACAGTTAAGCAGAAAGTAAAGTTTACCTAGTTAGAAAGTAGGTAAAGTTTACCTAGTTAGGAACTGAGTAAAGTTTATCTAGTTGGGCAGTAAGAAAAGATTAACTAGTTGTGAAATAAGTAAAGTTTACCTAGTTGCGAAATATGTAAAGTTTACCTACTTGTGAAGTAAGTAAAGTTTAACTAGTTGTGAAGTAAGTAAAGTTTAAGTTTGAAGTTTTATCAGGTAACATTAGGTTTTTATTAGACAAGCCCGATGTACATTCCAGTTAGAATACAGTAGGGGACCAGTCTGAAATTAAAGGGGCACAAGGGATTGGGCTATCAGATTCTATTTAGCACTGACTGTGCTGTGGGTAAGGGATAAAGGAGTGTAGTGCTGGGGGTAAAGGATTGAGGAGTAATGTGATGTGGGCAAAGGGTTAAAGGAGTACAGTGCTGTGGGCAAAGGGTTAAGAAGTACCATGCTGTGGGTAAGGGTTAAAGAGGTGTAGTGCTGGAGGTAAGGGATGGAGGAGCAATGTGCTGTGGGGTAAGGGATAAAGAAGTACTGTGCTGTGGGTAAGGGATAAAGTAGTCCTGTGCTGTGAGTAACCGTCCATAACAGGTAAAAAAGTACCATGCTGTAAATAAATGATTAGTAGAAAGTGGCACACTTCAACGAGTTATAGACTTCTGATAAGATTTGTGATATTTAGGTGCAATGCACTGATAATGTGATGTGGAAAAATAAGTCTTTAGGAACAGTTTTTACATTCTTATGATGGAAATATTTTTTCCATTCTCATGATGGAAATATTTTTACATTCTCATGATGGAAATATTTTTACATTCTTATGATGGAAATATTTTTACATTCTCATGAAGGAAATATTTTTACATTCTCATGATGGAAATATTTTTGCATTCTCATGATGGAAATATTTTTACATTCTTATGATGGAAATATTTTTACATTCTCATGATGGAAAAGAGAAGTTACGTAACATATAAATAAGTTAAACAATCCATAATGCCCATACTTCTTGTTGGAAATTCTAAAATGAAAAAAAAAAAATAAAAATGAAAGGAGTAATGAGTCTTACTGTCTTATTTGAACTGATCTACTGGCAACTTCAGCACTGTCATCTTCTACCAGTATAATCTCCGTGTGAGGTGTAAATCCTTCTTGATAACTGGGACTGTATTTCCGCAGTGGCTTGATAACAGACTTGACCTCAGTGTTCAGGATATCACGCACGTGCTGCTTTATCATGGCTGCCATCTCAATGAGAAGCTGTCGCTGAGGAATGCGAGGCTCTGCTGGGGGAATTTCTTTATCTAAATTGCAAAAAATATGCCAGTTAGGCTCCAATATAACAAATATACAAGGGTTTTGGAATAATCTTTCAATAAGACTCTTCTTACAGTGGCAGGAAAATTGTATACAAAGATTGGCATGGTCAGTAATTTAGACATTTCTTTTAAAGTAGGCATCCATACCCACTGAAGTGACCCAATATCTAACAAATGTAAAATTGCAAATTCTAGCATCACATTATTGAGTATACTGTTTATTACAAAATGGAATAATATATCAGAGGTCTCGCTAGGATTTTAAAACTAGGAGTACAGGACTCCCATTTTGGCAAAAATAGGAGTCCCACCATCAAAAGTTGTAGTCCCTTCTTTCCTACAGAATCAATGCTGACGTGAGTGTATCTATTTTTAGATGGAGATGTTTTCATAATGTAATCACTCACTATAATACAGCTTCATTACAACAGTCCACTGACAGGATCACAAATTTATGGTTTATTTATTTGTATACATACTTGTAGTAATTTTAGTTAAATAAACAGTATCAGATTAGCTATTTTTTCCGTATTTTAGTAAATACGTGTCAAGTCAGAAAACAGCTTAGACCTTAAAGCGCATCTTGCGAATTCCACAACATAGCATTGTCCCATACGTTTCTGACCTACATAATTTGCATTTTAAAGTTAAATCTTTAATAAAATAATACCTAGGCTTTGGTTTCAATGGTTTGTGTATTTTTTCTGAGTACATGTATATCTGCCCAATGATTTAAGAAAAAAGACAATCTAATAAACTGGTACATCCCAGACTTAACGAAGTCCACCATTACTTCCCATTAGACCAACTGGTTCACTTACAGTTTCAAAGTAATTTTATGATGAAATAGTGTATAAGAGGCAGTTAATATATATCCAGATCACCAATTCTGATCTTAAAACACAAGTCTGTATGTTTTATCATCAAAGGATAGCATGCAGGAAATTGAAGCAGGACTGGCAAGTCTTTGAATTTTGCTGCACACCTATTACATGCATATGGAGGACTCCCACCTCAGTGATTTTCTGCATCCCAGATCAAAAATTGGCATCCGAACACACGTAATTAAGCGTTTCCAAGATCTCTGATATATCAATGCCAATATTTGTAGGAAATGTGGTCAACAATGTTAACACGGAGTTTGGGGCTTCATACAGTGGTTGAGTTCTTCTCTTTGATGGTTACGACTGAACGTAATTGTCAAGATCATAAAATGGTCAGCATCAGATAAATAAAGATTTAGTGGATTGACAACATGAGACAAATTAACCTTGAACAAGATGGGGTACCTGACAATGACCCCCCAAAAATCATACGATAGTATATAATGTATCAAACTCCCTTATTAACAAGACATTTCATGTACTCTACAAAAGCTTCGTGTGTATGATTAAATTGCAGTACGGTACTATTAGAAACATAGGAATAAATCATTATAAAACTTTAACATAACATCATTTAAATGGAGAAATTATACTTTCAAAGAAAAAATAAAAGTGATTTTACTCAATGACAATGGGGTGAGTTCAAGAGTTCTTGCCAAAAACTTTTATGAGGAAGAGTCAAATAAACAACAGTGTAACTGATACGGAGAATACTCTGATGCTGCAAGAAAATGGAGTAAATGGAAAATGTGTGCATGATTTGGATTTTTAACATAGCTTTAAAAAATTTTCAGGCATACTGCTACGATGCCTGCAGTATGACAGTTTACAGTTATGTCTAACACTGAGGCATCGTGCCAAAGACATGTAGCATCATGTCCCAGCCATCATATTATCCTGACACCAGGTGGACTAGTCATAGCACTAACCTCTTAATGCTGAGCTCCAAACAAGGCAGCTGCTAGTACCATTTTTATTAGTATCTGGTGTGACTCGGCCGGCATTTGAACTCGCAACCTCGTGCATCTGAGGCAGACACTCAAACCACTAGGCCACTAGAGTGGTCGTGTTAATGGAAAAAGAATGATTCTAGATGCCAAGTAATGTATGTCCCAAGATTAAATGATATATTTGAATGCAGGCTTAGAAATGTGCATGCCAACAATACCCCACTCACATCTCATGCTTAAGAATAAAACTACCGGTATTAATGTATGTTAACTTGAAATAAGTCGGTATATAAGACAAGAAGAACTTTTTAATAATTAATGATACTTTTGAAGAAGATATTAGATGCTCTGAAGTTATATGTAGTTTTCTTACTAAATATATTGCATTTACATCACACAAATACAGCCCCTCTAGAAAGGCCAACTCTCTTATATGGCCACTTTCCCGGTGCTGAAGTGGTGGCCATATAAGACAGGAACCACTGTAGTACATATCTAAGATATCTAAAAAGTTTGGGTATCATTAAGACTCCATTATTATTTCTCCCAAGAAAGTAGGATGACAACAGACTGAATAACACTCAAATTTCTTTCTTACCCTTGTCTAATGTTTCATTTATGTACCATAAAAAACTCCACTAACCTTCTGGTGTCACATTTAGAAGATGTACTGTCTTTTCTGATGGAATCAATTTTTCCGCTATTATTTTAGTCAATCTCTTGTAGTTGTGCCTTGAATACACAGCCTCACGAACTTTCATAAACGGAATGTTGTGTGCCTCTGCAATATGAATAAGGAAGTTATCCAGTGTGAACTGAGGAGGATGATAAAACCTTATGTCATCGACAACATCTATAGCATGAAATATTTCAGGATCCCGTCTGGGTGGTCTTGCTGGAAAAGGTTCAGGTCCTCTAGGTTTGAAGGGCTTAACAAGAGACTTCCCATCTACATATGTGCCTAGGCTTGTATGGTCTCTAAACACAGGATCTAACACATATCTCTTTTCCTCACGACTTAAAAAAGATATCCTGCTTTGTGGAGACACAAAAGTAGTTCGTAAAGGCGAGCGTTGAGGATTTGATTCTGACGGAGGTGGTGAAACAAGGCTAGGAACAACACTTGGTGTTGGTGATGGAAAATGCTGAGTGGTAACATCATTATCTGAAGGTAATGGGGATTCCGGTAGTACCCCAATATCAAAAGATTCAATGAATTCTTGTATTCCTTTGACTGATGTAGTGTTCAGTGGCAAGGGCGACAAGCGCTTTGGTGGTCTTGGTCTTCTTAGCAATTTACCAGTCAGGTTTTTCTTGCTTTTAAGACCTGGAATCACCATCAACTGAAATAATAGATTTCATTGTTATTTCAAACAGTTGTTTACATCAGTTATTGCATAATGTATTTCTCTTAATAATGTGAAATTACATCTTAAAAGTTAATGAAACTATCGGTGATCTTTTCAAACAAATTGTCATGTAGGGATCAAAATATATATAATTCGGTCTACAAATAGCTTTTCAACTATAATAAAAAAAAGAACCTAATCTACATCTGTGTGACTAATTAAATAAATATGCAAGCTTTTTATTAAAAAAACTAGTATGATGAGGATGTTCTCATGCAGTTCATAAGGCGTAGAAAAAATTCTGCATTTCATGCCAAAAGAAAATGGATCAATTGGGGAAAACAGGATATTCTTGAGATTGGGACAAAATGAAAGGGACTGGGGGTGTAATGGAAGGTACTATGGTTGTATGTGTTATTTCTAACCTCTTACCCTCCACTCTTTCATCTTGGACCATATACAACACAGAGTTCCCAATATCCTCACTACACCACCAAATCCTCCCATTATGCCCCAAATCCCCGTGTATTGTCACCCTTCCGATTACCAAACTGAACAAGATTGCATGATCTAATTCACTTCCTCTAAGAAATAACCTAGTCAATATTACTATCTAACAGCATGATAATCAATGACAATTTGATATACATTGTGTTTATATATAACTACTTAAAACATTTCCATAACTTGCTGCAAATTTTAAGCTTACCACAATTAATTAACAGTGTGCAAGAGCAACCATTACTGAATCATGTTTTCATGTGTCTCTAGTAGTTACTTTTAAAAAATTGGGTAAAATAGAAATTATCTTGATGAGCATGAAGTCTACAAATGAAATAAAAATATCAGTTACTTTAATCAAAATGTACAGCATATGTAATTTTATATACAGTATAAACAAATGAATTAATTAACTGTTTCATTTTTTTAAAAACTTATCTTGTTTGTAGCAACTGGAAAATTCCAATTTACTTATTCAACTCCAGTTCTGACAGTATAAAATTGCATTCCAAATGAGAGGAGCATATGAGCATCCATTTTATACCATAAAGAAACTTTCAAGCTTATCTAGAACCAAAATCTATACACACTTGACACAGATCGTCATTCTTTATAGTATGGTGAATATTGAGAAAGGCCATGCTCACATAATGAGCCATTTAAATAATATATAACATTTTTTAATATAAAATAGCAAGGTGTATAAAAGCATTTTTAGTAGCTTTGATTATGGAAAAGAGAAAAGAGTATACGTTTTTGTGATAGATTGTTTTACTGGTCATAGGACTTATTCACTGTTCCAAATCTCCAAGATTTTTACTCTGTTTTTTAATTGAACAACAATGTCAATACATATTTTATGCAAATCAGAAGCAATACTTGACGCAGGCAAAGAATGCACACAACAATACATAATATAATCACATCTCCATGAGGTCAGGCAAGAACAGTCAGTATACTGGAGCCATGGTAGCTCAATTTGGGAGAGCATCGGAATAGTTATCCAAGGGTTATCGGTTAAGCTGCCTCAGTATGTCCTGGGAAAATGACTTTGCTCCACTCCCCTTGACATGATATAGCCTATAATGTGTTCAATACGCCATACAAGCAAGCAAGAAGCGAACCAACCAGTAAGTGCACATACAAGTTAAGCAAGCTTCACTCATTTAATAGTTTTACCTATTTCTTATAACAGTAGTAATATAATTTCTTCAATTTTCCACCAGTTTTATGCGTGTGTTCCCATGGACTTTACATCTTTATGATTACAGTGGAAAATGACAGGACACATTTAAAGAAAAATATGCCTTTGTCTAGGAATGATGTGGATTTGAACCAAGGAATAGGGGTTTCTCATGGTGAAACCTTAATATCTTGGCAGATTCGGAAAGGATGAAAACACGGAAGTGGTTACAAATAACCTGTGGAAGTGTGAGTGTCGGACATCAGTACAAATTTTCATTGCTAATGTTAGTTTTTGACGTTTTTATGCACGGGAATAAACAACAATATGTATAAGGGAAGCTTTAAAGACTTTGCAATAAAAGAATTCGTGATTCGACCCTGACACCATACTGATTCACTGAACACAACGATATTTAAAAATTTTCATTACAGATGGTACACTTGCCGCCATCATGGAGCCGTCTCCATAACAATCAATTGGATTTCTCGGTATTCTTCAATCGATCCAACCATCACGACCAAGAACCTCTACATGAATGTGTCTGGTTTCCTATTCGTTACAAATCAGATCAGTTACAATGTTCTTTATCACTTTCTATTAGGCATTATGGGATTGTGGACTACATTGCAAGATTTACTTACCTCCTAAACTAAAGATTTGACAAGTGAAGTTCTCCAATAACCACGACCTATTTTCTATTTGACATAAAAACATTGTTTATGATCAAAAAAGCAACATATATATTAGACTGAGTTAGCAAATCATGAAATCAAACAAAAGAAATTTGGCCATATGTATGGAACTATTTTGATACTGTTTACAGATTATCCCGCCAATCTGGTTGGCGAAGAGATAATTAGTCTGGTTCCCCATTTATTTTACTTCCTGCGTTTCACTCCCTCTGAGGGCGTTCGCAAAGTTATTATGAGCTTAGAAGTACGCATACAACGTGAAGTGGATAAAAGGGCGAAATCGACGTTAATTTAACTTACCTACGATTTGAAACTTGCACACTGGAGAGAATGTTAGCATACCTCTATGCTAATTTGATGCAATTTCCCTGAAATTTCTTTGGATATTGTACCTGTGAAATTTGTACATAATCAAAGCATACAGCTAACTAAAATGACTGCTACCTTGTGCAAAAATAAAAATAAAAAAATAAAATAAAAAATATAGACAATACCAGTTTATGAAAGTGCAATGAATGAACTACCAAACATACAAAATGTATACAAAAAGTTATCGGTTCTTTTTTTAAATTACGATTTACCTCTGAATTCCAGGAAGTAAAAAGTAAAAATGACCAAGGTGCGCTAGCAATTTTTTTTTTAAAGCTGCACATCTGGAGTAAGATCAAGCTGTATACTCTGCATCATATTACACACATACACCGTAATAAAGGGAATTAAATGTTCTTTGAATAATAGACAAGATATGCAAGGTCTTATTTAAATAGCCAGTATAACCAGTGAGGAAAACTGACGAAAATCGTTTTCTTTACAATTCTAACCTATGCAAAATACGTAACTGTAGGACGCCATCTATACGGAGTCAGGTGAAAGCCGACGCCATATTGTCGTGTGATCAAACAAATGGCCTCATATGGAGATATCTAGTTAATCTAACCGCGTTATATGTATTCTTTTAATATTCTGTTTGTTAGTGAAGAAATGTGGACTATGCTAATACTTACAGTCGTTTTTTTTGCTCAAGCTGCAGTCACATAGTCTTATTACTCTTGTAAAAAAAAGCAGGAAAAGAGACCACAAAAGCATCGTTTCCGCATTAAAAATGCATTAAAGCAGCTATAGTATAAAGCAAGTGACCAAAATTCATTTCAAACATTTAACAGCTTGCATTAACAAATTGGTTAAAACCTTTGTCCTTTCTTTGCTCTGACGCAAAACTATATATGATGGTATACATATCTCTTTCATGTAAGAGTTGTCCCACGCTATGTATAAAAATCTTCTATTAGCATTTATAAATCGTATACCTCTAATATTGTAAATCTTCCTAACATAATTAGCGATAGATTTTCAGAAACTTTGAAAGCAACTGCCCCAGGAATGATGAAAAAATAACTTTATATGGATTTCTTATATTCTTCGTTAACTGTAAATTCACGACTACTGAGTAAAGAAGGAATCTTCTGGACAAACGTACTCTTGAAAATTGGTTCCAACATACAAAATCATATTGTTTTACCAATGTATGGGTCGAATAATCCTATATTACAAATGTGTAAGTCAATTTACTAATAGTTGCCTTTGGGTACGGATTAAGTTAAACCCAGATAATCTCAGTAACATTAATTAGATGGTAAAATCAATGTTGTTCTTCAGTAAAAAAGAAAAATACTGCATGCATCTCTTATTCAGTAACTTTAATTTGAATGAACTCAACCGGCTTAATTGCTTAAGCATGTTAGTCTTTCAGGTTTCTGCAGGTCACTGTTGTTAAAACTTGCACAATGTTACAGTCCTTTATCTCCTCCAGAAACATACATTTTACAACAGATATTGAGTAAATATAATGGGTAACAAATCCATTAAAGAGCATCCCATTAAAAAACCGGGAGAAGAATGCGAAGAGTGACCTGCACCTGTTCTAGCGGGTAGATATTTGATAACCTTCTGTTAGATGTTATTTATTCTTCATTTTAACTACGAAAACGTGAGAATCCTGGATATGCAGGGTAGAATTTAATCACGGTGTTACATGCTGAAACTGGGATGGATATCCATCATTTTGTGTAAGTGGAATAATAAAAACGTGTTCACAGAACTGAATAGTTGTTGACCAGGCTATGGAAATTTCTTGTAAGTGGTTAAGAATGTAAATTTGTCTATCGGCGGTTGCTATCAATAGTAGGTTCAGTCAACTGAACCTAGCTTGATTTTCTAACCACTAGATTAAAGGCTATGCCAAACAAGCGTAACAGATAACATGAAAAGGAACTGATAAATAAAAATATGAAAAATTCCGTGGCCAGTGTGGATGTTATCTGGCAATTCCGTTGTATACGCTTGCTCAGGTTAGGGCGGATGTTATCTGGTAATTCTGTTGTATATGCTTGCTCAGGTTAGGGTGGATGTTATCTGGTAATTCCGTTGCATACGTTTGCTCAGGGTGGTTTGGACGTTATCTGGTAATTCCGTTGTATACGCTTGCTCAGGGTGGTTTTGATATTATGTGGTAATTCCGCTGTATACGCTTGCTCAGGTTATGGTGGATGTTATCTGGCAATTCCGTTGTATACGCTTGCTCAGGGTGGTTTGAACTTTATCTGGAAATACCGTTGTATACTAAATCCAGCTGACACATTCTGCGCCACACTCACTCATGGTATCACGGTGCCAATTGTTTTTCCATATACCTCAATGCTAATGTTTTGTGAAATAAATATACTTTCTGTCCTACTTGGGTATGCATGTCACACACTGTCATATAGAACAATGCTAGATTGTCAATTTGACAATGACATAACCAGGTACTCCATTGCATTTAAGAGAGATAACTCTACTGGAACTAGACGGGTAAGAGTTATCTAGTCACAACAAGCACATTTTCAGCCATGTGTACCATATTTTAAAAAAATCATAAAAAATACAAAATATGATCTAGATAGAAATTAACACAAACTCACATGTTGCCAAGAGGCTCAACATTTTTTTAAGCCAAACAGAAAGTACAACTCTTACATAATGCACCAATCACAGCTAGTGTTGTTCTTTAATTCTGAATACAATGTTCCATACACCTTAAGCTCCGCCCACCTGGACTTGCGCAATTGGTACCGTTATACCTCATAGCAGATAAATAAATGTAAAAGTTTTGTTATTCCACTAAGGCAATTCTTGATCACTAAACGGGGTGTAAAGGTTTTTCATTAAACCTGATTATACAGGTAAACAGTACACGCACAAACAGCCAGACGCTTTAAACTGAAGTAACCACATAACATAATACAAATTCTTTTCTTGAGATTATTAATTGGTCTTGTGGAAGCAATTACCGCAAATAAGCCTCATAAGTAAAATATTAAGAGTAAAATAAATTGGTTTTGAAGTCAGCATTATTTCTTTTAACTCCGTCTTATTAATAGAACGTAAAACCTAAGACATTTATTTACGTCTTCTCTACTACTAAACCAAATACCAGCCTGTTGATTATTTGAGGATGTCATGTGTTTAGCTCTCATATCGAATTTCCATATATGTCCATACAATTGTAAATAATAATAATAATAATAATAATAATAATAATAATAATGATAATAATAATAATAATAATAATAATAATAACAATGATAATAATAATGATAATAATAATAACAACAATGATAATAATAATAATAATAATAATAATAATAATAATGACTAAGCGTTATACAACATTAACCAACACCTATAACATATAAAAACATATAATGATATGATTGCAAAAACAAACACCATGAAATTAGAAAACATAAAAAAAGAGCTGAGAATATTTAAGATAGGAAACAGTATTAGGTCTTTAAGTTTGTTCTTGCAGTCAAAATAAGTAAGTTCTGAGAGCACTCTTGAATGTGATCACTGTGTCTTTGTGTCTAAGTTCAACGGGCAATTCATTCCACGTTGCTGGACCCTGGTATGCAAAAGAACGCTGTCCATATGACTTTGTTTTCATAGTGGGAATAATGAGTATACGATTGTCAGAAGAGGAGTGTAAGTATCTTGCTGGTGTGTACATATGGGTGAGGTCAGATAGGTATGTTGGACTAGAGTCCGACAGTGAAACGTAGCAAAGAGAACAAATTTTGTGTTTGATTCTGGATCAAATGGAAGTAGTAAAGTGGGCCACTATAGCCTCAATGGGAATTAGCATTACAGACCCCACCTGGGCCACTATAGCCTCAATGGAAATTTAACATGGAGAAAAATCGTGGGCCACTATAGCCTCAAAGGGAATTTAACATGGGAAATAGTCTTGGGCCACTTTAGCCTCAAGGGAATTGAATATGGGAAAAAAGTCTTGGGCCACTCTAGCCTCAAGGGAAATTGAACATGGGGGAATAAAGTGTGGGTCTATCTAGGGACAAGGGGAATTGAACATGGGATTTTTTTATTTTTTTAAATTTTTTAAAATTTAAAAAAGGGGTAGGCAATGGAAAGTCATTCTCTTTTCGAGAAATATGGGTGGCCCTGAAAAGGGCCTTTGGGTTTATGTTAATGTATCTATTAACATAAAGGGCATCTGCGGCATATTCTTGTCCTCAAGCTGCGTCTTACTCGAGGGCCATAAATCAGTGTCCTCTTGAGGCAACCTTGTCTTTCTACGTACACTCTTCGTATCCACAGACTGGTGTCTGACTTGTCGACAACGGTCCACTTGGACCGGACATACATGAGCATGTCCGTCCTAAACATCATGGAAGACACAAGGGTGGATGATTCGACTGTGGTCCACATCTTGAAGCGACGAGAACAGGTGAATCAATGCAGTGAACTGCGCTTATTTATAGGTAGAGGAAGGATTGAAACGGATTGAGTTCATTCACCAATCCGAACACGCGTTACAAAATTCAGTCAGCCCGCATCCAATCCGAAGAGAGCAGTCTGTGACGTCACGTGGTCTATATAGATTCGCTAGCGCTTGTGTACAGTCAATTTATGCGACAGTGATTCAACATGACGGAAACTCAGAAAACGATCCATTGGGGTGCACCAGCAGGGGAGACCGCCCAAGGGAACCCGGACTTACTTTCAGAAGAGGTGAATTGGGATTGTGTGGATTTTCTTACCTCGCAAGAATTTGTTCCGGAACCTTCGTTACCTTCTTCATTACCGCAAGTGGAGAATTTTAGACAGAGACAGAAAGAAGAATTGGAGAAATTTATACAACGACAAAAGGAAGCGGAACAAGTATTTCTCCTACAGCAACAGCAGCAAGAAGAAGAGGTAAGAAAAAAACAACAGCAACAACAGCAAGAAGACGTAGCAGCAAAGAAACAAGAGGGTGAAAATCAAACGGTTACGGTACTGTTGGACATTTTAGAGGAGTTAAGAAGTCTGAAACAAATGTATCAGACTTCTTTATTACGACCGAAGAGAATACGACCTTCCCGAGCTAAACACGTTAACCCTGTGACTAAGCCTACCGTACCACCCTTAGTGATTTCAACCCAATCATCATCAACATTACGCAGTCCAGAAGTAGGCCTTGGCCGTGGCAAAGGCTTAAGGCAGTTAAAGTTGATTGCTTGAACTCACCCCTGCACCGAAATAAAAAGGCCCTTTTCAGGGCCACCCACATTTCTCGAAAAGAAATACAATTTCAATTTGCCAATAACTCAAAAAAAACAACAAAAAAAACCAGCCCATTTTACCCCTATAGTACGTGTCTTTGTATGAGTGCGTGAGTGTAGCTTCTTATTTTAAAATCAAAACTCAAAGACACTTACCTTATATCATTAATTTATTCTTTTATCCATTGTTACAATCCAATTCACAATTCGCAACACAACACTTTAATAAAAAGTTCATTGACTTCTTCTGTCTCCTTGTTTAGTCTCTCTGTTTTTTAAATATCTTCACCGTCACACTCTTTTCCTCTTCTTCCTCCTCACTTTCTTCCCTTCTTCTTTTCTTCTCCTGTTTCTTTTTCTTCACCTGTCTGCTTTCTTCCTCTGAAAAATGCCTCTCTTCTTCCGAAGAATCCCTCTCTTCTTCTGAAGAATCCCTTTTTTCTTTTGACTCCTCTTGTTTCTTTTTTGGGCAATCTGGAGACCAATGTCCTTTTTCTTGACAATAATAACAGGTATCTTGACTTTTGTCTTTTTTAGCCCCTTTTTTTCTTTTTTGACGGTCTGGACACTCTGAAGACCAATGCCCTTTCTTCTGACAGATATAGCAAGTATCTTGACTTTTATCTCGAAAGGAAGGAGAGTAGTCCGTGGGCTGGTCTGAAGAGAATTTTCCAATGACCCCTCGCAAAGCTCTGACGAAACGTTCGATTTGGCTAGTCTCTTCCATCGTTGTGCTCGGCTTGAGAGTGAAATGAATAGTGAAAGGACAAGACACACACCCTTTTATAAACGCTGGTCTGCCATGACTATAAATTAGTCTATGGTGTTTAAACTTGAGTCATTTGACGTTTTTCACTCAAGATGAAACGATCCTATTCATTCGAGAAGAAAGATGAAGAAGAAAGTAAGAGGCAGAAACGTGATCTATCGCCTCGTACTAGGGCTGAAATCTTGGCACAAATTCATGCCAGTGATTTTGAAGAGGACATGAGTGAACCAGAATCCGAACCCTCTAAACCAAGTTCACCACCCTTAGTCAACCCTGAAAAATACTATTCCATTCGAGAGACGGAAAAGCGCTCCTCTAGAAAATTTAGAACCACGGCTTACACCTACACGGTGAAGTTTAAAGATTTCAAGGCCGACGTACCCTTAGAGAAAGCAGAAGTGTTCAACACTGGGGTGTGGGATTCTTTGCTCACCGCACTCAAGCGACAATGTCAACCCAAAGAAGACGATCGCTTGAGACTTTCCATACAACATGATGGTTTGAAATCCCCTGTTTGGATCGAGTTTAGCACCCCTGCAGAATTGACCGCTTCCAAAGTCATGGACAAGATTCAACACGTGCAACAATCTAATGACCAGTTCAACATCACCGATGGAAAAGCCACATTGGACATGACCCACGTCTCTCCTCCTCAAGGGACCGGACGCAAAAAGATGTTATTGGTGAACGAGCTTCGCAGCATTAAGCGTAGCCTTGTCCAAATTCACAATTCTCAAGACCAGATGTGTTTAGCTCGAGCCATCGTGGTGGGACGAACCTATGCCAACAAGAACGACACGGCAGAATGGAAAAGAGCCTGGAAAACTATTCGACAATCTGACCGAGCCAAACAACGAAACGAAGCAGAACTCCTGTTGCAACAAACTGGCCTGTCCAAAGACATACCCTGTGGCATTCCTGAAATGCAAAAATTGCAAGATGCCCTAGCTCCACGCTACACCTTGAAAGTGCACCCTCAAGAAGGGCGCGGACCTCTGTTGTTTCGAGGCCAAGATTTTAAGGACGGAAAATACATTCATGTTTATTATCACGATGACCATTTCGATACCATTACCACTATCACCGGATTCCTGGGATACAGATATTACTGTGAGAAATGTGACCGTGGTTATAATAATCGAGAGCAACACAAACCTTGTGGAATGAAATGCCCAGGATGTTTGGCCTCTCCACCCTGTCTGAGCGAAGGCCCAGTGCCTTGTTCAACTTGTCTGCGCACGTTTGTCAGCCCTACCTGTTACCAACAACATTTGAAGACGCAAGGTTCACAGCAGAAATGTGCTTGTCAACTCCTGAGATTGTGCCCTACCTGTGGACAAGGCATACTTACCAATAATGCCAAGGCACACGTATGTCGAGGAAAGAAAAAATGTCACATTTGTCACCACATCGTGGACTTGGAACACCAATGCTACGTGCAAAAATACCAACCCCCACCAGAGAAAGAGGACGGTCACAAGAAGAAAGGCAATTTCATCTTTTTCGATTTCAAATGCATGCAAGAGACCGGCATTCACATTCCTAATTTCTGCGTGGCTCATCGAGCGTGCGAGAAGTGCATTCAAGAACCTATTTTCAGTCATTGCCATCACTGCAGCAAGATTCCTGGAGGGCGTGAAAAAATCTTTCGGGGACCGAACACGTTAGCCGATTTTGCACAATGGGTCTTAGACCCCATCGACAAGACGTGGAGCCAAGAGGACATCGAACGTTACGGAGATTGTCATCGTCATGCCACAGTGATGGCTCACAATTTCTCCGGATACGATGGACAGTTTCTTTTGAGATACTATACGGAACAAGGCACCGAGCGTCCTAAAGTGACTTTGAACGGAGCCAAAATCATTTTCATGCAAGTGGGACAAGTACAGTTTAAAGATTCGATGAGTTACTTGGCCATGCCTTTGAGTCGAATGCCTAAAACGTTTGGAATGACAGAAATAGCTAAAGGGTACTTTCCATACTTTTTCAATACGGAAGCCAATCAACACGCCGTTCTACCCCATTTACCTGAGGCTCACTATTACGACCCCGACAACATGCGTACCGAACAACGAGAAGCTTTCTACGCTTGGTACCAGGCTCACGCCTCGGACCCTTTCGACTTTCAGGAAGAAATGCTAAAGTATTGTCGTTCCGACGTGGACATTTTACGGCGTTGCTGTGGAAAATTTCGAGAACTGTTCATGGAACACGGAGGGGTCGATCCTTTGACAGAAGCTTGCACCATTGCCAAAGCGTGTTCCTTAGTGTATCGACAACGATTCATGCCTGAAAACACCGTGGGTGTCATCAGCCCTCAAACGACCCACTTTGTCAAACGTCAATACTCGGTCAAAGCCCTACGTTGGTTACATTACTTGTGCGACAAGGAAGACAAGTGGATTCAGCATGTCCGCAACGGAGGGGGCGAAAAGACCATCGGAACGTATTCGGTCGATGGCTGGGACTTAGAAAACCCCAAGATTGTGTACGAGTTTAACGGTTGCTTATTTCACGGATGTCCCGTCTGTTACCCTGACCGTAGCACTAAAAATCAGTTTTTACAACGAACCATGGAAGACTTGTACCAGGACACATGTCAGCGGCGCTTAAAGTTGGAACAGCAAGGATACCAAGTGGTGGAAATGTGGGAACACGAGTACGATCACCGTATGAAAACCGATCCCGAGTTTAAACGCCTCGTGGAAAGTTACCAGTTCATGGACCCGCTGAACCCGAGGGATAGTTTGTACGGAGGAAGGACCAATGCCACCTGTTTGCTGTACCAAGCCGACGAAGAGAAAGGAGAAGAAATCAAATACTTGGACGTGTGTTCGCTGTATCCCTACGTGTGCAAATATTGTCGCTTTCCTGTAGGGCACCCACAATTGCTGACGGAACACATCGACCTGAAAAACATTCGACAATACGAAGGCTTGATCAAGTGTAAAGTTTTGCCTCCCACGAACCTATACCATCCCGTCTTACCTCATCATTGTCAAGGCAAACTGATGTTTCCACTGTGCCGTACTTGTGCCGAAACGTGCAACCAAGACCAGCCTTGCCATCACAGCCAGGAAGAACGTGCCTTGACGGGAACCTGGGTCAGCGTAGAATTGTTCAAAGCTCTGGACATGGGATACCAACTGTTAGAAGTGTACGAAATTTACCACTTTCCCAAGACACAACAATACCACAAGGGTGACCCCAGTCAGAAAAGCATTTTCGCCGACTACGTGGATGCCTTTTTGAAACTGAAACAAGAAGCCAGCGGCTATTCGTCCTGGTGTCACACTCCCGAAGACCAAATACAATTCAAAGAGAAATACTATGAACAAGAAGGCATCTCTTAGACCACATCGAGAAAAACGAAGGCAGGCGATCGTTTGCCAAAGTGATGTTAAATTGCTTGTGGGGAAAAATGGCACAACGACCGTGTTTACCCAAGACGGAATATTTGACAGAACCTTCCCACTACTTCCAGATGATTCACGACAAAACCAAATACATGAAACACGTGGACGTCGTTCGAGAGGATTTGATCTTGGTCAGTTACGAAGAAGATCTGGACTTTGTACAAGACGACCCTTTTGGAAATGTCATCATTGCGGCTTACGTGACAGCTCATGCTCGCTTAAAATTGTACGAAGCTTTAGAACTGTTAGGAGAACGCGTCCTGTACTTTGACACGGACAGTTGCATTTACATCCATCACCCGAGTCAACAGCACCCTGACATCGAAGGAGACCGTTTAGGAGCCTGGACAGACGAGCATCCCGACGACAAGATTCTAAGTTTCGTCAGTGGCGGTCCCAAAAATTACGGCTACGAATGCCGGGACAAACAAGGAGAAGTGCACACGACGTGCAAAGTGAAAGGACTGACTCTGAATTATCGTACCAGTCGAGTGGTCAACTTTGGGGTATTGAAAGAAGCCTTGCAATCGGGAGAGGATGGAAACTTTAAAGTGACCACCTATCAACCGAACAAGATTGTACGTTTACCCACTCACCACATCGTCAGTCGACCCTTGGAAAAAGTCTATCAAATCGTGTACCAGAAGCGAGTTCGACTTCCCAATCATTTCACCTTACCGTATGGACACGTCGGTATTGGTCTGTATATTAAAAGGAACCCTAGGCATGATCGATATTTCATTGGGACTACCAAGACCGAGCGAACAAGATGAATACTTTCAGAGAAACACAAAACAAGTTGTTTAGAAAGGCACAATTCAAGTGTGAGGCTTCTGAAGTGGAATGCGATTGTGAGCCTTGCGATGGGTACGATGCTGTACGTTGTGACCTTAGCGATGCCGTAAAGCATCATGGGAACTTTAGTGTCACTACCCCTATCATGGAATTTGATGCTGTGCGTGTCAAACCTGAGGGATGCGAAAGTGATGCCGCTCGTCCTCTTGGACATTTTACTGGGTTTCGTTTTAAAGGGGAATGTTCACCTTCACGTCTACCCCCCTACGGATGTCATCCAGCCCTGAGCAAACTCCTGTTCATGTCACCCAACCCTCATCGAAACGAACCTGTGAAAGACGAATATTCGTTTCCTGTGCGTTTGTCGGAATACTGCGACTTTGAAAATCGTCTTCAATCGTTCAAAGGAAAATGGCCTAAGTATCTGGGAGGACCGACCCCTGAAGAATTAGCCAGAGCCGGATTTTTCTACTTGGGCGAAGGAGATAAAGTCAAGTGCTTCAGTTGCGGTGTGTCACTTCACCACTGGGAACCGCAAGATTCGGCCTACGTAGAACATGCTCGATGGTCACCGAATTGTCATTACTTACCCTTAGTGGGGCCGAGACATTGAAGTAACTTACCATAATCTGTTCATGGATACTTTACACGAGAACATTCGTGCTTTGCCTGTGGAGTTGAGAGAACGCATTTACCGAGAGCTGGTCAAAATACAAGTGAAACGTAAAGAACAATTGCATCCGTTACGTCACCGGTGTTTGAACCACTGGTACCTGAATGCTATACAAGGACTGATTGAGTTGAAAGTGTTCCATTGGACAGACATTGATCAACGAACCCCTGGTTTTAAAAAGGAATGGTTTGGTATTGACGATTCTATCTACTACATTGTAAACGTACTGCATCGAATTCCAGAGGAAGAGTTAACGAATTACCAACATCTTGTACACAATGTCAACTTGGTGAAAGAGGAAACTTCTGAACGAATTGTAACGAGTAAATTAGTAACTAAACGATTTAGATTCGACAATGAATTAAAACCATGTCTGTGCAAACAGTACATTTCTTGTGTCAGACAAAAGAGGATTTAGTATGACCTATTCATGGATACTTTGCTAGAGAATATTCGTGCCTTGCCTGTGGAGTTGAGAGAACGCATTTACCGAGAACTGATCAAAATACAAGTGAAACGCAAACGCAAAGTTATTGAACCGTTTTTAAATTATGCTCTGTTCCAAAGTATAAGAAGATTGATTATGAGTGGATATTACATCAGGCACAAAGGTAAACGAGGCTATTGGCCACCACCCAAGGATTCCAAAAACAGTGTATATACTTATGGATACTTTACAAGAGAACATTTTGGGCTTGCCTGAGGAGTTGAGAGAAAGGATTTACCGAGAACTGGTCAAAATACAAGTGAAACGTAAAGAACAATTGCATCCGTTACGTCACCAGATCTTTAACCACTGGTACCTGAATGGTATAAGAGGACTGATTCGTCAGAAATTTTTTCAGTGGTCAGACCTTGTTGAACATTTTCAGTTTGTGAATGATGATGAACTAGACGTTCGTAATTTTGGTTACTTCGAGATTCACTTACTGCAACGTATTGAGGAAGACGAGTTCAAGGATTACCAACATTTGTTACATGGAATCTGCTTAGAGAAAGACGAAACATCTAGACAAACTCTGACGTTTCAGTTATAGTATGTAACATTTAAATTCCCTACCGGAGAACGAACATGATTAGTTAGAAATTACCTTTATTGCTTCCGAAACAAAGACACTATAAAATCAAGTTGCCATGCCACGGATTATGTCACATATTATTGAACAGATTCCGTGGAAGGAACTCAGTGACCATATTCAAACCGTGGATCATTACCATCGATTATTACAAGAACTGTATCCATTCAATTTGGGACGACAAGTGGTGTGTGTCTTAGTGACTTGTTTTCTGGGATTTCGTTTACCAGCCGATTCCTTGTGGACTCTTTACGATCAGTACTTACCACCTCAATGGCCTTAAATGGTCACGAAAAACTCCTTTTGCTCAAAGCCTTGCGTTTTCATCTGGATACTTCTCGACCTCTACGGGAAAAAAAGATTCGTCAACTTTTAACTACCCAAGACGTGTATGATGTTGTGTGTGTAGCTTGTGACTTACATCCCCATTGAACAGATGTCCGTGCCTGGAAAGAATGGGATTTTGAGGCTTGGACCCAAGAAGTGGCCCAGTATGCACGAGAGTTGTTCAAGGAAAAAAGTTGCCAGAAGAACCCGTCACCCAGGACGGGACTGTCCTGGACAGACCTGAAAGACCCTTTCGGGAGGACACTTGTGTGACCTTACCCCCTACTACAGAACTGGTTAGAACATTACCCAAAACATGTTGTTGTACAGACCTTGTGTTTATTCCACGTTAATGGTTATCATGTGCCTTTTATTCTTGTACTTAAGCCTTTGGCTTTTATGTACTTTTGTTTTTCGTATTCATGTTTGAAAAAACATTCAATAAACGTGTTCTGAAAAAAGTATATAAACTCTTGTCTTGTTTGTTTTCGTGACACAAGTGACATTCCTAACACTATGGCTACCTCTGCTGTCTCTGCTCCCTCTTCCTCTACTGTCAAAGTCATCGACGAATACTTAGATCGTGCCAGTTGGGAGGCTTTGTATCTTCGCCATCCCTTTAACATGCTCATTGCTGGACCTAGCGGTTCAGGCAAAACCGAATTCGTCAAACGTTTGATCGAACATAAACATCATTTGATCGATCGGCCACCTCAACGAATCGTGTGGTGTTACAAAGAGTGGCAATCGGCGTACAGCCTCTTGCGAGAAAGTCAAGGCGATTCCATCGTGTTTGTGGAAGGCATTCCTAAAGAAGACGACGGTATCGTCTCTGACTCCCGTCAAACCCATTTGGTCATTTTCGACGACATGTTAGGAGAAGACGAAGAAGAAATTAAACTGTGGTTCACGCGCAAAGGGCATCACCGTAATGCCAGTGTCGTTTACATCACCCAAAATTTGTTTCAACAAAGTAAAGCCCATCGCACCATCAGTCTCAATGCGCATTACGTGGTCTTGTTTAAAAGCCCTCGAGATAAATTGCAAGTGCAATTCTTAGCCAAACAGTTAGGAACGCCTTGGCTGACTCAGGCGTACGACGATGCCACTCAAACGCCACATGCCTATTTACTCGTCGATTTGAAACCTACGATCCCCGATGATTTGCGATTTCGTACCCACTTGTTTCACCACTGGTGCCAAGACGGAGGGCCTGTCCTGTACACGTCTCCGTCCTCGACTTAATTTCACTCCACATAAAAAAAATCTATAAAAACCTCAGACCCTTTTCGTCTGTCTCACACAGTGTGAACATGACGTCCCTTCAGTCGCATCTTCCCGTCAAATTGATTCGTGCCTTGTATGGCATCAGTCGAGAAAAAAATCCACAAATACGAGCTCGTGTCTTAGAAGCTAGTCTCAAAGAAGTCTTACGATGGTTCACGGTGACGACATGTCAATTCCTCCAAGGAATCATTCAGATTCCTCATCAAACCAAACGCTTTCTCGATCGAAACAAAGTCGCTTTGGTCCAACTGGCCGATTCCCGCATCGACACTCAAACCAAAAAACAAATCATTTTGAAACCTGGAGGGAGCGGTACTCTAGGAGGGGTCATCATTCGCTCTCTCTTAAGATGGGATCCTAATGCCCCCAAACTTCTCCCCAAGAAAAACGTCCAACGAAGCCCCAAGAAGAAAAGAAAAAGACCAGGTCCCAAGAAGAACTTCTCCAGTGGCGGGACCCTCCTCTGACCAGACACCACCCCGGAAAAAGAAAAGAAGCCCCCAGAAAAAGAAACAGAGAAAAAGTCCCCAGAAAAATAAAAGTCCACAGAAGAAAACTAGTCGCAAGAGAGGCACTTCGGCCAGGACGCAACTTTACACTCGCAAACTACGACCTGCCACGGTTGTGACTGCGTCTCTGACAGCCTCACGTTCATCCACTTCTCCGTTGATGACACCAAGAACTGAAGAGTACTTGGAGACGTTGATCACACCAAGAACTTCTCCGTTGATGACCCCAAAAAGAACTTCCCCAGTGGCAGGACCCTCCAATTTAGTGGCAGTGGCTGCTGCTCACAAAGTACCTTCTCCCAAAATCAAAGTTCAAGAAAGATCGGGCATGTTACAAAGTTTACTGGATTTGTCCAAGCAAGAACTGGCTCGATTTAGTCCGTTGCGTACCGCTGCACGACGTGTCATGCCTGTCCTCAAATTGATACGACGTAAAGACAATCAGTGGCGACGCGTTCCAGTATAAAAAAGGCCTGTGACCAAGTCGGGGGTATCGGTGTTTTTTTCGGTGCTCCTGAAGACTCAAAGATGTCACCCTCCAGAAAACCCCAAGGAAAGGACTACCACCACGTTTAGTCAAACATGGGGACATGTTATCTGTCCTGTCCAAAGCTTCTCCACCTCTACGAAAAAAACTCATTCAATCGGCATCCAAAGAGGTCATCGATACCGTGTGCGAATGTTGTTTGAACGTTTTGAAAGGCACGATCCCTTTGTCCAAACACCAGAAACAATGCTTAAGCAAACATCGTCACGTTCTTCGCCAAATGGTTCAAAAGAAAATTCCCATTCTTCAAAAGAAGAAGATGTTGGTCCAACGTGGAGGCATTTTACCCCTCTTGTTAGGCCCCATACTGAAAGGAGTCTTGGGAACCATGTTGGGAGGACTGGTGGGAGCAAGATAAAAAGGCCCTCGGAAGTCCCAAGATCTCAGAATCGACCCCTGACAACCCCATGGAAGGACGAAAACTAGCTTTAGTGCCTTACAAACGATGGATGGAATACCATCGGTGGCAAGAACAACGCACCCCGCATTTACCTCCCAATCCCAATTTGAGCGAGATGTCCCAGTTACAACACGAACTGCAGTCCTTGATGGATCGCCAAGATTTGTCCGAAACAGAAAAATCGCAAAAGTACGGTCAACTCTTGCAACGACTGCAACTCTTTCACCAGAAAGCTTTAGACGAAACAGCTCTACCCACTTTGAAAGATTTTAAGACCTTGATGAAAAGTCCAGTACCATCACCAGTACCACCACCACCACCACCACTACCAGTGACCAAGACAGTAAAAGGAAAAGAAGAAGAAGAAGGGTTTCAAACTCCACCAGAAAAAGTACACATTTTAACAACACCACCTACCTCCAGAATTGGATGGATTAAAAAGATGATGGCCACCCCTTCTTCATCACAAGAGAAAAAGAAAGTGAAGACAGAAGTGAAGACAGAAGTGAAACAAGAACCGATATCCCCCGCTCAGACATCCCCCTCTTCAACACCTATTGCCGGTCGCACACGCAAAGCATTGCAATCCAAGAAAATACCCCAAGAGAAAAAGAGTAGCATCTTCCAAGAGTGGGTGCCTTATTAACACACCAAGAAACACAAAGAAATGGAAAAAGTCTTAGCCAGCATTTACTACGATCCCTCGCATCCTGGAGGTTACGCATGAGTTCAAAAATTGTATCGTGCTGCCAAAACTCGACTGAAAAGTCTCCGTTTACCTCAAGTGCAACGATGGTTACAAGAACAAGCTACCTACACTTTACACAAACCCATTCGACGCATGTTTGCCAGAAGTCGCACCCGCGTGGAAGGCATCGATCATCAATGGCAAGCCGATTTAGCCGATGTCTCTCATTTGGCCAGCTACAATCGTGGCTACAAATATTTGTTTTGTGTCATCGACGTCTTTTCCAAATTTGCCTGGGTTGTACACTTGACTTCCAAATCGTGCAGCGAGTTAGTGCGAGCCCTGCAACGAGTGTTGAAACAAAGCGGTCGTCACCCTCTTCGATGGCAAACGGACAAAGGCACCGAATTTCTGAACCAAGCTTTCCAAAAAGAATTAAAGAAACGTGACATTCATTTTTTTACCATCGAGAATCCCGAAACCAAAGCCAGCATCGTGGAACGTTTTCAACGCACTTTGAAAGAACGCATGTGGAAATATTTTACGCATCACCACACTCTGAAGTACATCGACATCTTACCTCACCTGGTGCAAGCGTACAACCAATCTTACCATCGAAGCATTGGACGTGCCCCGCAAGAAGTGACTCCCGACAACGAAGTGTTGGTGTTTGAGCGCCTGTTTGGTACGTCCCCGACGAGGGCTGTCCCCAAGAAAAGTGGAGAGTTGGCCGTAGGAGATTGGGTGCGCATTGGCAAAACCAAACGCACTTTCGACAAAGGTTACTTACCTAACTGGACCACCGAATTGTTTCGCGTCACTGGACGAGTGCATGGCCGTCATCCTGCCGTCTATAAATTGGAAGACATGAACGGAGAAGTGCTCAAAGGAACGTTTCATTTGCCCGAGTTACAACGTGTCACCAAAAAAGAAGACGACGTGTACGACATCGAAAGCATTCTCGAACGCAGAACCCGTAAAGTGGGCAAACGACGTGTCAAAGAAGTCAAAGTACGTTGGAAAGGATATCCACCCAGTTTTGATTCTTGGATCGACGCTTCGCAAGTCATCGACTATAAAAAGAAGTGACCATCATGCCCTTTCACACAGATGCAGCTACGTCGACCACTCCTCCTTCACCCAGTTCTTCTGTGCAAGATTTACAAAAACAACCCTTGTGGGTGTGGTGTGGTGAACGTGTGCCTAAAACGCAAATCGTCTTTTTCTGCCAAATCTTTGTGGTGTATTGTGTCATCGGGGCAGCCATCGCCAATTTGAGTTTGCAACAAGGAGACAAACAATTGTGGACCATTTTATTGAGCAGTTGCATCGGTTACCTGCTTCCCAATCCCTCCCTGAAATTCTCTTCGAACGGGAACCACGGGAACCTTGTGTCCAGTGCCAGTGTCAGTCACCACTCCAACCACAACCAGAACCCCATTTTGGGCGGAGACATGCCTCTGACGTCCAGTAACCCCTCGGACAGCCACAGAACTCTGGAATTATGAGTCACCAAAACCAATTTTACTTAACCTTACCCAGTGACAGTTCCATGGAGGTGTTTCCCCACAACACGTTGTGCTGTTACACGGTCAAATTACCTCAGGCCATCCCCTTAGATCACGAAGCTTATTGGGAAGTGGCTTTGGTAGAAATGATTCACCCAACACAAATAAAAAACATCACTGAAACTCAAAACACGTTTGACGTCGAAATTCTAGACCCAACACTGCAGCAAAACATGACGGGCAGTCCTCAACATAGATCACATCTTGCGAAGGAGCCATTACCCCGCAACAGCAGTGACACTTCTCCTCCTCTTTACGTTTATCACTTTAAAATTAACTCAGGCCATTATTTTAGTGGTCAACATCTGGTGGAGGCCATCGCTGACAAATTCTATGCAACATTTGACAAAGTTCTGACCAAAGTAGGTAAACGTGTCACCATGGAGTACCACAAACTGTCTCACCGTCTACTCATTAAATTTGATAGTAAGGAAAAAAGTATAGGTATTAAATTTTGCCCTGAATTGTATGACATTTTGGGTGGAGACCTCAATTTGGTCACGGATAAAAAGACCAAAAAGATTGAGAAAGCAGAGATTGACAACAACGGGCATTTTGCGAGGTATCTTCGTTTCCCGGTAGAACTGAACCAGGGACTGAATTTGATCTTTGTGTACTCCGATGTGGTGGAGTACAACGTGGTGGGACACACCTCCGTGCCGTTACTGCGTGTCACTCCTTTCAAAGTAAATTCTGCCACGGCCACTGACGAGGAAGGTGGAAACACTTACCATGTCCACCGCGAATTTGTCCATCCTCACTATTTGCCTGTCAGCAAGTCGTATTTGGACACGGTCAACATTGCTATAAAAGGAGATTTGGGACAAAATATTCCATTCACCAAAGGAAAAGTCACGGTGAAACTCCATTTTCGAAAACGGTTCTCTCACGATTCGTAAGTCATGTATCCAGTGTACCGAGGGGTTGCTCGACAGCGAGGACACGGTTTAGGAGATATGTTAAAATCGGCCTTTCGTTCGGTGGCCCCGGTGTTGAAACCGATGGTGACACGCGGATTGCACGCCTTGAAAGATGCGGCACTGACGCAAGGCAAAGAATTTCTCCAAAATGTCATCATCGACAAACAAAACCCTAAAGAAGCCTTCATGAGGGCAGGCAAAAAGGTCTTGCTGCAAACGGGCAAAGACCTTTTGGGCCGACGAGAAACACCTATAAATGCCCTGCACGCTACCGAGTCAGGCATTCAGCAAAGACAAGGCAGAAAGAGACGACGAAGAAAACACCCTTTCACCATACTTCACACGTCTAAAGCTAGAAAGGCCAAGAAAAGAAGAACCGTTCGAGACTTAGACGTTTTCGATTATTAAAAAAAAACTGAACAAAATGATGCACCGAGAGTCTTGCGCTTGTTCCAAAACGGAACTGGACCTGTTTGCCATGCTCCTCACCATGATGACCATGCAAGAATCCCAGTGGGTGGAATTTCACCCCGTCTCCTCATTGACTGATTCCGCTCCCATCAAGTTTGAGATCAAAGGACAGCCCGAAGATTACATCGATCTGAAGAGCAGTTACTTGTACTTGAAAGTCAAAGTTCTAGATAAGGATAATGGTGCAGTAGCAGCCACTGAGAATATAGCTTCCGTCAACAATTTCATGCATTCCTTGTTCAGCTCAGTGGATTTGTACTTGAACAACAAACTGGTCAGCAGCAGCATGGATACTTACCCTTACCGTGCCTACCTGGAAAATCTCTTGACGTACGGAATAGATGCCAAGAATACTCATCTCAGTGCCTGTGTGCTATGGTAACCTGACGAAGCGAAGGAGTTTGACACATTAAAAAAAGACAATGACGGCTTTGTGGAAAGAGAAAGCAAAATCCCAGGTGGAAAGAGTTTAGAACTGATGGATCGTTTGCATTTGGACATGTGGTTGCAAGAGAAATATTTGCTGAACGGTGTCAATGTCCGCTTGAGACTGAATCGTAGCAGTACCGCTTTCCATTTGTTGGCTGATGCTGAGGTTACTACTGGTGGCAATCCTAAAAGCAAAATCGAGGAGGCCAAACTCTACGTACGACGCGTGGAAGTGTTACCTAAAGTGGGAAATGACATCAGTCAGACGTTGAGCAGAACGACCGCCAAGTATCCCATACGACGTGTGGAAGTGAAAACGTTCACCATTCCTGCTGGACAGCATTCCATGATCGAAGATCATCTGTTTCAGGGACAGTTACCCAAGCGTTTAATCCTTGGTATATTCCTGAATTCAGCCTTCAACGGAGACTTCGAAAAAAATCCTTTCAACTTTCGACACTTCAACGTGAAGAAAATCGAAGTCAGTCGCGATGGCAAGACCTTGTGTACCAGACCTTTCGAACCTGTGTTTAGTGACGACGAGACTAAGATGAATTACTTGAGATCGTACTTGTCCTTGTACGAAGCTACCGGCCAATTAGGAACCAACACCAGTCACGGCATTACGTACGAGGATTATGCAGGAGGCTATGCTTTGTGGGTTTTCGATTTCACTCCAGACCAAGGCAGCGACGAGGGACATTTCCACCCTATAAAATCTGGCCAGATTGGTGTGGAACTTCAGTTTGCAAAAGAGCTGCCAGAGACAGTGAACGTCATCCTGTATGCAGAATTCGATAATACGATAGAAATCAACAGTTTGAGAGAAGTCATTCTAGACTATTAGAAGCTATGGAAGACTGTTTGAAGATGGAATGTGAGGAAACTGTGGAAGGAGAATCCCAAGATAAAGACGAAGAAGTTGTCATGATGAAGTCGAGATGGCCAGAACAAGAAGCCCATTTAGTCTCCTGTTTTGCCAAACACTTGGTCGAAAAAATGACGGAATTGATCAAGAAAAATTGCTATGGATGTCAAAACGATCATCCCAGTCAAATTCAACACGATAAATGCCTGATGTTGAGTCAAGAAGAAAAATTGGACGAGTATCTGGACGAAGCTTGGAGTCTCATCTCGGACGAAGACGTGTTGCACCAGTGGTATAAAGACTTGCGTGAACATTCTTGTCCACCATTAACCACTCAAGAGATCGATCGTATCGAAGCTCTCCTGAATCAGAGTGAGGAGACGAAACGAAGAAACGGTTATTTGTCAGACATTTTCAAGCAAAAAGTCAGGATCGAATTGATGACTTATTATTACCTGTGAAGAAGAAGAAGAAAACACACAAAACAATGGATACCTGGGAACTTTATTACCTTTTGAACCACAGTTCGTACACGGTTTCTTGGAATCCTGTCGTCTGTGCTAAAGATGAACTCCCTCATCGCAAACCTCAAGACCATCAAGCTTATGTCATTAACACGGACGACAGTCATCTCCCAGGAACCCACTGGGTAGCCGTCTACTTTCCTCAAGAAGGATGTGTGGAATATTTCGATTCGTACGGATTGCCCCCTTTGGAAGACGATATCATTGACTTTATGAGAAGAAATGCTCAGACCACCCGATTCAATAATGTGAAATTACAAGGCACAGATTCCTTGGTGTGTGGACAATATTGCGTGTATTTTCTGCATCATCGCAGCCTGGGCTATTCCTTAGAACATTTAGTGACTCATTTTGATCCTCGTTCTTCTTCTAGAAATGATGTGAAAGTAGATCGATGGTTTTGTGACCATTATGCTTATCTTTTGTCTCAAGCTAGGAAACGTAGTGTCCATCAATGGCCTAATGACTTCCAACAGTGGAAATCACAATTTCATTCACAACGTTGTCAGCCCTGTTTAAAGTAGACTGTAAATTGAAAAAAATGTTTGATGTTATAATGTTGGATAGAGTTGTTGTTGGTTAGTGTTAAGTGATTTTTGAATAAAAATGTTGTGTTTTGAAAAAAATGCCTTTGTCTTTTGTTTGGCTATAAGAATGTTGGATTCATGCTCTTTAATTTCTTACTATCCCTCTCATGACACTCATTGAACGTTGCGGCTCGAAAACCGTGGAGGGATATTTTCCTTCACGTCCGCGCTTTGACTTTAAGACCCGGGGAAGTTTCCAGTCTAACCATCCATTGTCGACTCATCCTCCTACGAAGATGTGCTCCAAACTAGCTAAGCTCAACGAAGCCTACGTGAATTTGCATAGGGTCAGACAGTCTGATACCAAAGCCAGAAGAGATAGAGAATGTGAGAATGTTAAAAGTCACTGAAGACCTGATAGAAGAGCTCTTCAGAGAAGAAGTGAATAGGGAGAAAGAAGAATGGACAGAGAAGTACAGACTTCAGAGACAGCAGCAACAGCAGCAACAGCAACAGCAACAACAACAGCAGCAGCAACCTGAACCTGACAGAGGCTTTGTCGATTGTCGTATCGACACCAAAGAGTTCTTCTTCTCTTTCCGAAGAAGCAGACCTATTGCCAGAAAATCCATCCTCAGAGGACATCGCATTCTTAGAAACTAAAAAAGATTGCCATAGCAAATAAAAAAAAAACAAAAACAGCCCTTTTCAGGGCTACCCAAATACTCTAGAAAAGAAATAACCATCAATTTGCCAATGTGTGTAGGTAGAGTAGTGTGAATATAAACACTAACTCTTTTTTAATAGTGTGAGTGTATTTGTTCGTGTGTTTGTGTGTTTGTGTTTGTAACCGCTCACGTACGTTGGTGTGGATAGTAGATTAAGATGATTTTTTTTGGTGTTTGAGGTGTGGGAGAGTAGATTTGGGGTTGGATTGCTTTGCGTATGTGGATAGTCTATTGAAGTGGTTAATGAAAAAAAATTTTTAGAATAGGAATGGGTAGTATAAAAAAGTGAGTGAGTGTTTCTTTTAGGTCCGCGCGTTGTTTTTGTCATGATCTAGGTAAGATCAATTTTATGTTTTTAGGGGGATGTTTTCCTTCACGTCCGCGCTTTCACTATAAATTGAAACTCGCTGGGCAGTCTAGCTACCCTTGTTGATTGATCAACACCAGAATGAATACCAGAATAAGCAAACTTCTTGAACTCCAGATACATCTGGAATATGTCAGGCGCCTGTTAAATGAACTGGCTGCGGAGGCTATAGTAGAAGAGGAAAGAATAAAGAAGGAAGAGGGGGAGAGAAGACAGAGGAAAGAGGAGGAAAAGAAAATAGGAGAGAGGATGGCTTACAAGATACCAGAGACAGAGGATTGGGGTGATGAAGCTAATCATCCTCCCTCTGCGCTCCCAGCCAAACGAGTCAACTGGAAAGACTGGAGTAGAAGATGCGTGTGTGGCGCCAGGCCAGGAAGGTGCCATCATTAGATAGGTGCATCTGGAGTTCAAAAAAAACCAACAGCCCTTTTCAGGGCTACCCAATACTCTAGAAAAGAAATAACTATTAATTTGCCAATGTATGTAGGTAGAGTAGTGTGAATATAAACACTAACTCTTTTTTCATAGTGTGAGTGTATGTGTGTTTGTGTTTGTGTTTGTGTTTGTAACTGCTCACGTAAGTTTGTGTGAATAGTAGATTATGGGTTTGTTTATTGTTTCTTAGCGTATGTGAAGAGTATAGTTTGGGTTTTATTATACGAAATGAGAAAGTAGGGGGATGTTTTCCTTCACGTCCGCGCTTTGTTTGGTCATGATCTAGGTAATATCAATTTTATGTCTTAGGGGGATGTTTTCAATCACGTCCGCGCTTTAAATATAAAACTAATAGTGTTTGCCATTGGAGCCCATTCTACGAAATAAGCAAACAAGAAGATGCCAGCAGCTTCAGCTTTGTATAACAACCTTATGGGAAGTTGGTATTGGATGGTGGATGGATTGAATGTAGCAGAAAGGCTTGAACAGGAATGGAGGCATGCAGTGACAAAAGACTTCGTCTCAAGACAAGTAACCAGCCTCCACTTAGCCATCGATATTGTAAAAGAAATGATAGAGGATGAGGAGAAGAGAATCAGAGGTTTAATTAACCCACCGTATGTGAAAGTGGGTAAGTTGAAAGAAGCGATAGTTTATGTGACGAGTGTAAGGTGTTTTTTAGAAGACATTGTAGAATGGACAGATTGGTCTTTTGTGAAGTGGGGCTTAGACAAGCTTAAGAAAGCGGAAGAAGTAATGAGGAATGTGCTGACCGAAGAGGTCAAGAAGATCAAAGAAAAGTGGTCAAAGGAAAGAAAAGAAGAAGAAAATAGAAAGAAAAAGGAAGAACTAGAGAAACTAAACGCTAACTGGATGAAAATCCAAGAGAAGTTCCCAGCCATGGGTCACCCGGACTGGATGCCGGAAACAGAAAAGAAGAAGAAGAAAGGAATGATGGAAAAAATAAGAGGATGGTGGAAGAAGTTAAGGAGTTAGAAGAAGAAGAAAAAAACCCAAAGGCCCTTTTCAGGGCCACCCATATTTCTCGAAAAGAGAATGACTTTCCATTGCCTACCCCTTTTTTAAATTTTAAAAAATTTTATAAAAAAAAAATCCCATGTTCAATTCCCCTTGTCCCTAGATAGACCCACACTTTATTCCCCCATGTTCAATTCCCCTTGAGGCTAAAGTGGCCCAAGACTATTTCCCATGTTAAATTCCCCTTGAGGCTATAGTGGCCCACGATTTTTCTCCATGTTAAATTTCCATTGAGGCTATAGTGGCCCGGGGGGGGGGGTCTGTAATGCTAATTCCCATTGAGGCTATAGTGGCCCACTTTACTACTAATGGATATCCTGTGTAGGGTACAGAGCTGCGAGGAGGTGTGCTCTGATCGTGGTATGATCCAAGCAGCTGTGTTTTGAAGCAGATATTGAGATGAACCAGACAGAATTGAGTTACAATAGTCCAGTCTTGAAAGTACTAATGAACATACAAGTGTTTTAGTGGCATCAGCTGAAATATTTTTGTGAACTGAGCTGATGCGTCTCAGCTCAATATACGCAGCGTTGCATATGTTCATGGCATGTTGGTGCAATGTGAGAGTACTGTCCAGAGTAACACCTAGGATTCGTACTGACTGTGTGAATTTAATGTTGGTGTTGTTGATTCTTATTGTTTGAGGTAAAGGATGTGAATGAGAAAGTATTTGTGTCGTGATCAGAATGGCCTCAGTTTAACATCATTCATCTGCAGCTTGTTACATGTCATCCATGATTTCACATCAGAAATGCACCTCTTTACACCTTGGATGGTAGCATCAACTTCAGTTGGATGACTAGATTTGTATATTTGGGTGTCATGAGGGTACAATTGGTGAGACACTGGATAATGATCTATGCCACTTGAGAGCGACTGAGTATATAGAATGAAGAGAACAGGTCCAAGAACAGGCCCCTGTGGAACACCACACCATAGATCAACTGGGCTGGAGTGTATTCCATTTGCCGATACAATTTGTGTCCTGTTGACCAAGTATGACTTGAACCACAGTAAAGCTGTATCATGAATGCCAAATACATGATGGAGATGGTGAAGTAATATATCATGGTCTATTGTGTCAAATGCTGCAGACAAATCAAGGAGATTGAGGACTGTAATCTTTCCAGTAGTGAATGGGGCCACCTTAGGGACAATGGGAATTAGCATTACAGACCCCCCCCCTCCGGGCCACTCTGGGGACTATGTAAATTTAACATGGGGAAAATTGCTGGGCCACTCTAGGGACAAGGGGAATTGAACATGGGGAATAGAGTTTGGGCTTGTCTAGGGACAAGGGGAATTGAACATGGGAGAAAAAAACTACTTTAGGGACAAGGGGAATTGAACATGGGAAAATAGATTTTGGGCTTGTTTAGGGACAAGGGGAATTTAACATGAGATTTTTTTTTTTTTTTTTTTTAAATTTTTTTACAAAAGGGGCAGGCAATGGAAAGTCATTCTCTTTTCGAGACCTATGAGTGGCCCTGAAAAGGGCCTTTGGGTTTCTTCTTCTTCTAATTTCTTCTATTTCTCCACCAACTTCTTATTTTCTGTCCTACACTCTTTCTCTTCTTTTCTTTCTTTTCTTCCTTTTTTTCTCTTCTTTCTTCCTCTTCTCATTTTCTTCTTCTTTTTCAATTTTTTCATTCCATGCTCTTATCCTTATCCTTTCCTCTTCATCCTCCTTTTCCTCCTTTATTTCTTTCATCACATCACTTATCATGTCCTTTACTTTTCGTAAGTTGTTAATCTCCATCTTCACTCGATGGGGACTATGAGAATAGTGATCTTCGTTTAGCCTCACTAGCATTTGTTTCATCATGCCCAAATTGTCCAGGACGTCTTGCAATGTTTGCATTTTATCGAGGTGGTTTGAAGTCATCTTCTCTGTAGAATGGTTTGAACGACGAATACTGTGGGTTCTTATAGTGAAAGCGCGGGCGTGATGGAAAACATCCCCTTAAGACATAAAATTGATATTACCTAGATCATGACCAAACAACGCGCGGACGTGAAGGAAAACATCCCCTACTTTTCTCATTTCATATGATCTACTATCCACATACGTGAAGCAGCAATAAACTAACCAAAATCTACCATTCACACAAACCAAGCATCAAAATCAAATCCTATTCAAACCCCTAATCTACTATCCACACACGCAAAGCATTAAAATGAAACCCTAATCTACTATTCACACTAACCTATGATAGCTCTTATTAACACACAATCATATATATTAACTTATACACTCACACTAGGAAAAAGAGTCAGTGTTTATATTCACACTACTCTACATACACACATTGGCAAATCGATTGTTATTTCTTTTCTAGAGTATTGGGTAGCCCTGAAAAGGGCTGTTTGTTTTTGAACTCCAGTGACACCTGGTTAATGATAGCACCTTCCAGGCCTGGCACCACACACACATCTTCTTCCCCAGTCTCCTTTTACTTTTTTCTTGAAAGCGCAGAGGGAGGATGATTGGCTTGAGCACCCCAATCCTCTGTCTCTAGTATCTTGTAAGCCATCCTCTCTCCTATTTTCTTTTCCTCCTCTTCCCTCTGTCTTCTCTCCTCGTCTTCCTTCTTTATTCTTTCCTCTTCTACTATGGCCTCCGCGGCCAGTTCATTTAACAGGCGCCTGACATATTCCAGATGTATCTGGAGTTCAAGAAGTTTGCTTATTCTGGTATTCATTGTCTTGTTAACGAATGAACAGGGTAGCTAGACTGCCCAGCGAGTTTCAATTTATACTGAAAGCGCGGACGTGATGGAAAACATCCCCCTAAAACAAAATTGATCTTACCTAGATCATCACTAAACAACGCGCGGACCTAAAAGAAACACTCACTTTTTTATACTACCCATCACTATTCTAAAAAAATTTATTAAACAAATAATATACTATTCACATACGCAAAGCAATCCAATCCATCCATAAATCTACTCTCCCCACACCTCAAACAGCCAAAAACATTATCTTAATCTACTATCCACACAAACGTAAGTGAGTACTTACAAACACACAATCCTATACACAAACACATACACTCACACTTTAAAAAAGAGTTAGTGTTTATTTTCACACTACTCTACCTACACACATTGGCAAATCGATTGTTATTTCTTTACTAGAGTATTGGGTAGCCCTGAAAAGGGCTTGTTTTTTTGTTTTTTTTGCTATGGCAATCTTTTAGTTTCTAAGAATGCGACGTCCTCTGAGGATAGACTTTCTGACGATAGGTCTGCTTCTTCGGAAAGAGAAGAAGAACTCTTTGGTGTCGATACGGCAATCGACAAAGTCTCTGTCAGGTTCAGGTTGCTGCTGCTGTTGTTGTTGTTGTTGTTGTTGCTGCTGTCTCTGAAGTCTGTACTTCTCTGTCCATTCTTCTATCTCCCTGTTCACTTCTTCTCTGAAGTTAGTTAGTTAGTTAGTTGGATTATAGTGGTTTTCGTTCTTTTGAACATGTACCACTTTTTTATTCACGCACTGCGTGATTTTTAATTACTCCTGGGGGAAGGAAAAGGAGCCTCATCCCCCAGGCTTTTATGTACTCAAAGAGTACTTTTTAATTTAGCCACTCAGGTGTAGGACTAACTAGTCCTTAACAACCTGACTGAAAGGCTAATAGACATGAGTGGGAATAGTCACACCACACACTCGTGTTTCTTAGTTGGATTGAAATGCCCCAGGTGTCAAACCAAGCAGTATGTGACTCCCGCCACGATTGGTCGGCAGCGATGAGGTCACATTAGGACACCCGGTCTTGTGGCATTGACGAAGTGGCCCGCTTTTTTGATATCATCAATTGCCTTTCCCGGTCCGATATTCCGGTAGACAGAGCCTTCCTTTTTTCCACTCTGTTTAGGTGGTGCAGGTTCATCAGCTTCATCGCCGCTGGATGATGATACTTCCAGGGCCGCTGCCAGCGTGGAAGTTTCAAATTCTTCAGTGTCGTCTGCCAACATTGCCTGGATTTGGCTGAGTATGTTAGTAGAAATAGCTGTGGAAGCTTGATTTAAAAGTTCAGCCAGATGTTGTTTAAGAGACAAGGAGACGGTTAGGAGTATTTTTTTTTTTTTTTTTTTTTTCTTTTTCTTTTTTTTTGTTCATGAATTCCTTATTTATTTTGATTCCCTATCTTATTGGTTTGGAATGAAAACTTGTTTTATGGTTGTTTGTATGTTATTATGGAGTCCTGTTTTAATTAATTCCTATTTTCCTATTTTAATTTTTTGTGGCCTTAATTGGTTTTTATTATTCGGGGTATGAACGGCTGTGTCAGTTTGTGAACCTACGAGACCTAGCAGGCCGTCATAATTCCCAAACAGTGATTTTGTAATATTCGTCCTTAACTGGTTTTTATTATTCGGGCTATGAACGGCTGTGTCAGTCTGTGAACCCACGAGACCGAGCCGGCCGTCATAATTCCCAAACAGTGATTTGTTATATTTTTAACTGGTCTTTGATTTACTTTCTTAGATTTTTTTGAGTAGATTGGATTCGTGTATAAAACTTATGATATTTTTGAATGTTAGATTAATATTGGGGTTTGTGTTCATCAAGAATTCTGGGTATGTTGTAGGGGATCCAATTTTATGCTGTTTAACTTTAAACTTAGCCCTTTCTTTTTCAAGTGTATGGCAGTTGTTAAAAATATGCTCTATGTCTTCTGGGACCCTGCAGTGGTAGCAGTTAGGGTTATGTGGTTGTGGTCCTATGTACTGTCCGAAGCTGTTAGCCAGCTTGGTTTTGCCCGTGAGTATTCTATTTATGAATTTTTGTTCACTGCCTTTTGTTTTGGGTGGTTTCCTATTTCTACATACTTCTTTAATGATGGTTTTTAGTTTCCTGCCTTGAGTGCTTGTGTTCCATAATTCCTGCCATTTATTATCAATGAGGGTTTTAGATATGCTATTGAGTTCGCATATGCTATAATCTAGGTTGATGTGAGTGGTTTCGTTTAGTTTTTGTTTAGCTGTTATATCTGCCATATCGTTACCTGGTATGTTAATATGGGATGGTATCCACATAAATTCTACTTGTAAGTTATTATTGTTCAGTATTTTTAACAATAAATTGGTTTGCCTAAGATAGTTTTCTCTTGATTTGGTGTTGTTATTAAGTATTGAGTTTATGAAGCTTAGCGAGTCACTTATTATTACCGCTTGGGGTATTTTGTTCTCTTTGATCCATTTGAGTGCTTCAAGTATGGCCCAGAATTCAGCTGTGTGTATAGAGCAGAGGTTAGGTAGTCTTCGTCCTACTTTAATGTTAAGTTCGGGGATTACGTAAGCTGCTGCTGTTCTGGGTGGTTCTGTAATTTTGGATCCATCAGTGTAAATCTTAATGTAGTTACAATATTTTGAGTTGATTTCTTCTGTACAGATTGTGTTTAGTTTGAGTTCCTGTTCGTTTTTATTGCCATATTTCGTAATGAGGGTGTTAACTGTGGGGTTGATATTTATCCATGGTTCTTTGTCATAGTGATTTGCAATTTCTGTTTGGAGTTTGTCTATAGGAAGTTGTTCAACTAATTGATGGACTAATTTCCCTGCTGGTATGTTTTGTGATAATTTAGTTCTAAAAGGTATGTTGCATTTATTTATAGCTAGCCGGGTGGGGTGTGTGTCGGGGTGTGTTGTTAGCCTGGCTGCATATCTGAGGGTGAGTTCTTGTCTTCTAAGGTGGAGCGGCAGTTCTCCAGTTAAGATTTGAAGTTCCACTAGTGATGTGGATGGTAGTGCACCAGTGCAAATAATTAGGGCCTTTCTTTGTATGCTATCTAGTTTTTTGAGGTTATTTTGGGGTGCCGAGTTGTAAATTTGGCATCCGTAATCTAGTTTAGATCTAATTAACGATTTATATAATGCTAGTAAGGTTTCTTGATTGGATCCCCAGGTGGTTCCTTTAAGGGTTGTAAGGAGGTTAAGGTCTTTATTGCACCTTTTGACTAGTTCGTTTATGTGGTGTCCCCAGTTTAGCTTGGAGTCATAATGCATTCCTAAAAATCGTGCTACATTTACGAATTTAATTTCTTGATTTTGGATGGTGAGTTTGGGAAACTGATTTTGTAATTTACGTTTGGTGGTGAATAATACTGCTATGGTTTTTTCATGGGATAATTTGAAACCCCATTTATCAGCCCATTTCCCTATTTTGTTTAAACTTGTTTGAATATCGCTGATTACTTTGTGGTTGGAGGGGTTTCCTGCTCTCCATAATCCACTATCATCAGCAAATTGTGAGAGTTCAATTAGTTTTGATGTTAAGTTGGTGTCCAAGTCATTAATCATGATGTTGAAAAGGGTTGGGCTGAGTACGCTCCCTTTTTGTGTACCGTTTTCAAGTGTGTGTGGTTCAGAGTAGGTGTCGCCGACTCTGGTTGATATTTTACGGTCAGCGAGGAAGTTTTCAATGAATTTAAACATTCGACCTGTGATGGCGTAGTGGTTGAGTTTGGCTAATAAGCCTTTGGTCCATACAAGGTCGAATGCCTTTTCGAGGTCAATAAATACTGCAATTAAATTCCTATCAGCTTTGCGTTTGGAGTTGAACGCCAATTTAATTGCGGTTTCTAATCGTATTAGTTGATCCGTGGTGGATCTTTTGTTTCTAAATCCGCATTGATTATCGGAGATTAAATTATTGCTCTCTAGGTGGTGTTTGAGTCGGTTGGTGACTATGGTTTCCATGATCTTACAAATGTTGTTTGTTAGGGAAATGGGTCTGTAGGAGCTAATATCGTTAGGGTCTTTTCCTTGCTTGGGTATTGGAATTACTATTGCGTGTTTCCATTTATCGGGTAGTTTGCCTGAGGTCCATATTTGGTTTAGTAATTTAATAATTGTTTGTTTAATGTTATTTGGGATATTTTTGTATATTGTGTATCCTATTTGATCTTCCCCTGGGCTAGTTTCGTTTTTGGTTTTCAATGCTAGGTCCCATTCGTAAGTTGTAATGTCTTTATTTAGGTTCGAGACTTTGGGACCGAGGTCTTTAAAGAGATTACTATGGGTTCTTTCTACTTTGTCCCTATGTAATTGAAATGCTGGGGTGTGGTTGGTGTTGCTACTCATATCTGAGAAATGCCGAGCTAGTCGGTCAGCCTTTTCTTTATTAGTAATGGCTCCAGCTATTTTTGGAGTGGTGTTAGTTGTCTTTCCTCTAATTGATCTAATCTTATCCCAGACTTGTTTGGTACTAGTTGTGATATTGATATTCGTGCAGTAATTATGCCAAGTTAATTCCTTTGCCTGTTTAATTATGTTTTTAAGGTTTTTCTCCTTTTGTTTATATATAGTGAAATCAATAGAGTTTTTAGTGCGTTTGAATTTATTGAGGGCTTTTTTCTTATCAGTGATGGCTTGTTTGCATTCATCATTCCACCATGGGACTCCTTGTTTATGTGAGTTACCACTAGTTTTGGGTATGTTAGTGGTGGCTGCCTTTAGTATGGTATCAATCAGGTTTTCGTAATATTTATTAATATTATCATTTTCTATGTTTTTGGTGTCTATTTTGCTTAGTGTTTCATTAAATGAGGTCCAATCTGCTTTTGAATATATCCATCTAGGGGTTCTTTTTAGCGAGTTGTATTGGACCGTCATCTGCAGGGTGACTATTACTGGAAAGTGGTCACTGCCCAAGGGGTCAGTTTGATCCACTCTCCAGTCCGCCACCTGGGTTATTGATGGCGAGCAAATGGTGAGGTCGATGGCGGACATGAGACCGTTTTCTGGGTTAAGGCGTGTTTTTGTACCGTCATTTAAAATGGCTAAGTTAGATTCTGCGGTCCATTCTTCAATCAATTTGCCTCTTTTGTCCGTCACACCGCCCCCCCCCCCCCCCCCCATAGCTCGTTATGGGCATTGAAATCTCCACAGATGACGATCTGATTTACTCGTTTGTGATCATTTATTTGTTTGTAAGTAATTAAGTTAGCTGTGCCTGATGTTCCCCCTGGGTCATAAATATTGAATATTTGTATTTGACCCTTGCCTGTATGAATTATGAGGGACTGAATTTCGAATGCTTCGTTGCTACCTGGGGTTGGTGTTATGGTTATTGTTGTTACATTCGGGATGTTATCTGCTATATAGATGGCTAAACCCCCACCTCCTTGTCCCGTGGTTCGATTTTTGAAGTGACCTGGGGCATATCCTGGGAGTTTGGGTATTTGTTTGGTTCTACTTGTTATTTTTGTTTCTTGAATGCATATAATATCTGGTTTGTGTTCTAAGCTTTGTAATTTGGCTTTGAGTTCACTGATATTACTTATTAAGCCTCTAGCATTCCATTGCCATATTATAATGTTCCGGTTTGTTGTATAATCCATTATTGGGGTGGTCATTTATTGATTGTTTTGTGTTGAGGGTTATGATGTTAACTTCAAATTTGATTCGATTTTGCTTATTATGCTTATTATCTGTGTTATTTTATCCACGATGTAGTGGTGGTTGTTGATAAGTTCGGCTTTGATCTCTGTGAGTAACTTTTCTATTGTCGGGTTTGACAGTGATTTGTTTTTGGTGTTAGTGTTATCTGATTCTTCGGGGTGGAGTTGTGAGTCTTTGTGGGATTTGATTAAGAATGTATCTTGTTTATTTAATCTTGTTTGATCTTGTTTGACCTTGTTTGACCTTGGTAGGTTGGGTGTTTGGGCTGTGGTTGCTTCAGTTGCTGGTTTGTTTGGGGTCATGATGTGGTAATTTTTATTACTGGGGGTTAGTTTTTTCGCCGCATGATACGGGATTTGCTTGTTGTTCATGATATCTATGGTTTGATATTCCTTGATAGTGTTGGGGCATTCGTGGGATTTAGGTAGGTGGGGGCCCCTGCAGTTGGTACATTTGGGTGTGGTTCTACAACATACATCTTTGTGGTTTCCCCCGCATTTGTAGCATAGTTGGGTTTATCTACATCTGTTAGAGAAATGTCCCCAGTGTTGGCAGTTGCTGCAGAACCTGGGTTTGTTTATGTATGTCTCAATGCGGTGGCGTGCCCCAGAGTGATCTAGTCTTATCATGGTTGAGAGTGGAGAATTTGATTCTAGTATCGCTGTATTGGTTTCCTGTCCTAAATGATTTTTGAGTTTATACGCCCTATTTATGGGGGTACCACTGTCTTTGAGTTTGGCAGTGAGGGTTTCATTGTTTATCCCTTTATTTTGTCCTGTGAGTTTTAGAACTGCTTTAAATGTGGGGGTGTTCGTGCGGGAGTATGTGGCTAAGTCATTTGTTCGTGTGTTATTGTTTATTGCCATGAGGGTCTGGTTGCTATTGTGTGTTTTGGTTATTATGTTCTTCGTCCCTATTTGTTTGTGTCTTTCGACGTTAACCCTAATGTTGTTAATAATTTCAATTTCTAGGAATTTGGCCATTTGACTGCGAGTGCTGCAGTGTACTATTATGTATCTTGTGTTTGGCCTAAATATTTTGAATTGTCCTTGATGAACCCTAAGGAGGGCCTGTGTGAGACTGTTAACAGTTAAGTTTATCAGTTTATTGGAGTTGCTACTGATATAAAGTGTGTGTTCTATGGGGTGGTATGAAAATTTGGCCTGTTTCTTTGGTTCTTTGAGGGGGTGTGAGTTTGAATTATTTTGGGGGGCAGGTTTGTTCTTGGTAAACATGGGTCCCTTCCCTTTACCATTGCCATCCCACACGTTAGGTTTTGATTTAGTGGTTGGGTTAGCTTGTGTTTTGTTTCGGCTGCTGAGTAATTGTTCTTCAGTTAAGGGTTTTGATGGTCCAGGGGTCTGACTGTTATGATATTTCGGTTTGTTGTTACTGATATGAATGGGTGGAGTTATCGTTACCATGGGCGCCATTTTGGGTGTAGTTTTTCCTTTGTTACATGAGTTGGGCCCTATTTTCGGTGGGTTTCTTATTATCATGGCTATATGTTTTTTTTCCGGGGATTGTGCAATGACCATGTATTTGGGGGTGGGTGGCTGGTCTTGTTTTTGGAGTGGCGATATTGGTGTTTCTATAGGTATTGTATCATCCAGGTCCTTGTTTGCCGATGGATCTAGTAAGTTTTTGAAACTTACAGTTGAGTTGATACTTAAGTCGGCTGCTGATATTTGAATTAGTTCATTTCTCTCAGGGGTGGTTAGATGCGGTGTTGTTAAATCATTCCTTTCAGGAGTGGATGAGAAGTTGAGTTTCTTCTCGCAAAGTTCAAGGTGATTGGAGTTTGCACTGAGATCCAATTTCCCCGTGATTATTTGCGGGTTTGGTGTCATAGGGGTGGGAGGTTTATGTGATTTCATTTCCTTTTTAAGCCTATTGTTTCTCAGAATTTGTTTTCTAGTGTTAAGTTAAGTTTGTTTGTGATTGATTGAGACATTCCTACTTTGGTTTTGAATAAGGTTTAGGTTACTTATTGTTGTTAATAGTGGTTGTGGTTATGAAGAAACAATGAGAGATGAGATTCTGTTACGTTCCGTGAATCGGAAAATCTCACAGCGGTTAGCTTGTGCTTGTAATTTGTGAGATTCTGACCAGGCGTGGTATCAGTGTGTTTCCTAGTGCCTGTTTTCGGGAACAGTGCTAACAGCTAGAGTTGTTATTATAAGAAAAAGGTAGTGGTTAGTTGTGTAATTTGTCGAATTTATTCTCTATGATTGAAAATCACACAATGATATTTGGTGCTTGTATCATGTGTGGGTTCAATCCAGTCGGTTCTAGTATGTTTCTTAGAGACTGTTTAAGAGAATAGGCGGCAAATTGAGTAGATACGGAATTTAGTACAAGTAAGGTAAATATATTATAGTGAGATGTAAACAGCATAGAGTTTTAATTGCCCGCAGGCTTAGTAATTTTCCTACCTTGTACTAAAGTACTTAGCTTTTATACGAGGTGGTATGATCCAAAATGGCTGCGTGGCGGGCTGCTTGGCTGGATTTCCTTTGTCTGATATATTACTATCTTACTGCGTGTTCCTATCGTTCCTTTGTGAGAGTTCATTAGATCTGTGCACTTCCTTTGTTCACGGCTTGGCGGGTTGCTAATCGTTTCCTCTTCTTAGCATTATTTCTTTGCACAAGTTGTCCTGTTCCTTTTTTCTATATTAATTGGTGTTGGTGGTGGCCGCACTCAGTAGAAATTTTAAAATTATACACCAAGCCGGTTTTAAACAGTAAACAAGTCAAGCAAATTCAGAGATAGTTTTCAAACTTGACGTTATGGGAATGGTCTCTTCGATCAGGTCTTCAGTGACTTTTAACATTCTCACATTCTCTATCTCTTCTGGCCTTGGTATCAGACTGTGTCTGACCCTATGCAAATTCACGTAGGCTTCGTTGAGCTTAGCTAGTTTGGAGCACATCTTCGTAGGAGGATGAGTCGACAATGGATGGTTAGACTGGAAACTTCCCCGGGTCTTAAAGTCAAAGCGCGGACGTGAAGGAAAACATCCCTCTACGGTTTTCGAACCGCAACGTTCAATGAGTGTCATGAGAGAGATAGAGAGAAGTCAAAGAGCATGAATCAACATTCTTATTGCCAAACAAAAGACAAAGGCATTTTTTTTCAAAACACAACATTTTTTATTCCAAATTACTTAACACTAACAAACAACTCTAACATTTTTAACAATAATCCAACAATATAACATCAAACATTTTTTAACATGACAAACATTTTTTTCAATTCACACTCTACTTCAAACAGGGCTGACAATGTTGTGAATGAAATTGTGATTTCCATTGTTGGAAGTCATTAGGCCATTGATGGACACTACGTTTCCTAGCTTGAGACAAAAGATAAGCATAATGGTCACAAACTATCGATCTACTTTCACATCGTTTCTAGTCCAATTTTTCTTCTTGACTCAGCATCAGGCATTTATCGTGTTGAATTTGACTGGGATGATCGTTTTGACATCCATAGCACTCTTTCTTGATCAATTCCGTCATTTTTTCGACCAAGTGTTTGGCAAAACAGGAGAGTAAATGGGCTTCTTGTTCTGGCCATCTCGACTTCATCATGATAACGTCTTCGTCTTTGTCTTGAGATTCTTCTTCCACAGTCTCCTCACATTCCATCTCCAAAGTTTCTCCACTAGGTAAAGAGGGATAACAGTCTTCCATAGCTTCTAATAGTCTAGAATGACTTCTCTCAAACTGTTGATTTCTATCGTATTATCGAATTCTGCATACAGGATGACGTTCACTGTCTCTTTCACTTCTTCTGCAAACTGAAGTTCCACACGAATCTGGCCAGATTTTATAGGGTGGAAATGTCCCTCGTCGCTGCCTTGGTCTGGAGTGAAATCGAAAGCCCACAAAGCGTAGCCTCCTGCGTAATCTTCGTACGTAATGCCGTGACTGGTGTTGGTTCCTAACTGACCGGTGGCTTCGTACAAGGACAAGTACGATCTCAAGTAATTCATCTTTGTGGGATCAAAGTCCGGTTCGAAAGGTCGGGTACACAAGGTCTTGCCATCGCGACTGACTTCGATTTTCTTCACCTTAAAGTGTTTAAACTTAAAAGGATTTTTAGTGAAGTCTCCGTTGAAGGCTGAATTCTTGACCATACCAAGGATTAAACGTTTGGGTAACCGTCCTGGAAACAGATGATCTTCGATCATGGATCGCTGTCCAGCAGGAATGGTGATCGTATTCACTTCCACACGTCGTATGGGATACTTGGCGATCGTTCTGCTCAACGTCTGACTGATGTCATTTCCCACTTTGGGTAACACTTCCACGCGTCGTACGTAGAGTTTGGCCTCCTCGATTTTGCTTTTAGGATTGCCACCAGTAGTAGCATCAGCATCAGCCAACAAATGGAAAGCAGCACTGCTGAGATTCAGTCTCAAGCGGACATTTACCCCGTTCAGCAAATATTTCTCTTGCAACCACATGTCCAAATGCAAACGATCCATCAGTTCTAAACTGTGTCCATCTTTGATTTTGTTTCGTCTTTCCTCAAAGCCGTCATTGTCTTTATTTATTACGTCAAACTTGTCCGCTTCGTCAGGTTCCCATAGCACACAAGCATTGAGATGAGTATTCTTGGCATCTATTCCGTACGTCAAGAGATTTTCCAGGTAGGCACGGTAAGGGTAAGTATCCATGCTGCTACTGACCAGTTTGTTATTCAAGTACAAGTCCACTGAGCTGAACAAGGAATGCATGATATTGTTGACGGGAGCCACTTTCTCGTCACCGTCTATACCACCTCCAGTCTTATCTAGAACTTTGACTTTCAAGTACAAGTAACTGCTCTTCAGATCGATGTAATCTTCGGGCTGTCCCTTGATTTCAAACTTGATGGGAGCGGAATCTGTGAATGAGGAGACGGGGTGAAATTCCACCCATTGGGATTCTTGCATCGTCATCATGGTGGGGGGCATGGCAAACAGATCCAGTTCCGACTTGGAACAGGCGCATGACTCTCGGTGCATCATTTTTGTTGTTGCTCTGTCTCAATAATCGAAAAGGTCTAAGTCTCGAACGGTTCTTCTTTTCTTGGTCTTTCTTGCTTTAGACGTGTGAAGTCTGCTGAAAGGGTGTTTTCTTCGTCGTCTCTTTCTGCCTTGTCCTTGCTGAATGCCTGACTCGGTAGCGTGCAGGGCATTTATAGGTGTTTCTCGTCGGCCCAAAAGGTCTTTTCCCGTTTGTAGCAAGACCTTTTTGCTTGCCCTCATGAAGGCTTCTTTAGGGTTTTGTTTGTCGATGATGACATTTTGGAGAAATTCTTTGCCTTGCGTCAGTGCCGCATCTTTCAAGGCGTGCAATCCGCGTGTCACCATCGGTTTCAACACCGGAGCCACCGAACGAAGTGCCGATTTTAACATATCTCCTAAACTGTGTCCTCGCTGTCGAGCAACCCCTCGGTACACTGGATACATGACTTACGAATCGTGAGAGAACCGTTTTCGAAAATGGAGTTTCACCGTGACTTTTCCTTTGGTGAATGGAATATTTTGTCCCAAATCTCCTTTTATAGCAATGTTGACCGTGTCCAAATACGACTTGCTGACAGGCAAATAGTGAGGATGGACAAATTCGCGGTGGACGTGGTAAGTGTTTCCACCTTCCTCGTCAGTGGCCGTGGCAGAATTTACTTTGAAAGGAATGACACGCAGTAACGGCACGGAGGTGTGTCCCACCACGTTGTACTCCACCACATCGGAGTACACAAAGATCAAATTCAGTCCCTGGTTCAGTTCTACCGGGAAACGAAAATACCTCGCAAAATGCCCGTTGTTGTCAATCTCTGCTTTCTCAATCTTTTTGGTCTTTTTATCCGTGACCAAATTGAGGTCTCCACCCAAAATGTCATACAATTCAGGGCAAAATTTAATACGTATACTTTTTTCCTCACTTTCAAATTTGATTTGAGACAGTTTGTGGTACTCAATGGTGACACGTCTTTTTAGTCCGGTCAGAACTTTGTCAAATGTTCCATAGAATTTGTCAGCGATGGCCTCCACCAGATGTTGACCACTAAAATAATGGCCTGAGTTAATTTTAAAGTGATAAACGTAAAAAGGAGGAGAAGTGTCACTGCTGCTGCGGTGTATTGGGTCCTTTCGCAAGAAAAGATCTATGTTGAGGAGTGTTCGTCATGTTTTTCCTGCACCGTTGGGTCCAGAATTTCGACGTCAAAAGTGTTTTGAGTTTCAGTGATGTTTTTGATTTGTGTTGGGTAAATCATTTCTACCAAAGCCACTTCCCAATGGGCTTCGTGATCTAATGCGATGGCCTGAGGTAATTTGGCCGTGTAACAGCACAACGTGTTGTGGGGAAACACCTCCATGGAACTGTCACTGGGTAAGGTTAAGTAAAATTGGTTTTGGTGACTCATAATTCCAGAGTTCTGTGGCTGTCCGAGGGGTTACTGGACGTCAGAGGCGTGTCTCCGCCTAAAATGGGGTTGTTATTGCTGTGGTTGGAGTGGTGACTGCCACTGGCACTGGACACAAGGTTCCCGTGGTACCCGTTCGAGGTGAATTTCAGGGAGGGATTAGGAAGCAGGTAACCGATGCAACTGCTCAATAAAATGGTCCACAATTGTTTGTCTCCTTGTTGCAAACTCAAATTCGCAATGGCTGCCCCGATGACACAATACACCACGAACATTTGGCAGAAAAAGACGATTTGCGTTTTAGGCACACGTTCTCCACACCAAACCCACAAGGGTTGTTTTTGTAAATCTTGCACAGAAGAACTGGGTGAAGGAGTGGTCGACGTAGCTGCGTCTGTGTGAAAGGACATGATGGTCATAGTCGATGACTTGCGAAGCATCGATCCAAGAATCAAAACTGTGTGGATATCCTTTCCAACGTACTTTGACTTCTTTGACACGTCGTTTGCCCACTTTACGGGTTCTGCGTTCGAGAATGCTTTCGATGTCGTACACGTCGTCTTCTTTTTTGGTGACACGTTGTAACTCGGGCAAATAAAACGTTCCTTTGAGCACTTCTCCGTTCATGTCTTCCAATTTATAGACGGCAGGATGACGGCCATGCACTCATCCAGTGACACGAAACAATTCGGTCGTCCAGTTAAGTAAGTAACCTTTGTCGAAAGTGCGTTTGGTTTTGCCAGTGCGCACCCAATCTCCTACGGTCAACTCTCCACTTTTCTTGGGGACAGCCCTCGTTGGGGACGTACCAAACAGGCGCTCAAACACCAACACTTCGTTGTCGGGAGTCACTTCTTGCGGGGCACGTCCGATGCTTCGATGGTAAGATTGGTTGTACGCTTGCACCAGGTGCGATAAGATGTCGACGTACTTCAGAGTGTGGTGATGCGTAAAATATTTCCACATGCGTTCTTTCAAAGTGCGTTGAAAACGTTCCACGATGCTGGCTTTGGTTTCGAGATTCTCGGTGGTAAAAAAATGAATGTCACGTTTCTTTAATTCTTTTTGGAAAGCTTGGTTCAGAAATTCGGTGCCTTTGTCCGTTTGCCATCGAAGAGGGTGACGACCGCTTTGTTTCAACACTCGTTGCAGGGCTCGCACTAACTCGCTGCTCGATTTGGAAGTCAAGGGCACGACCCAGGCAAATTTGGAAAAGACGTCGATGACACAAAACAAACATTTGTAGCCATGATTGTAGCTGGCCAAATGAGAGACATCGGCTAAATCGGCTTGCCATTGATGATCGATGCCTTCCACGCGGGTGCGACTTCTGGCAAACATGCGTCGAATGGGTTTGTGTAAAGTGTAGGTAGCTTGTTCTTGTAACCATCGTTGCACTGGAGGTAAACGGAGACTTTTCAGTCTGGGAGGGATCGTAGTAAATGCTGGCTAAGACTTTTTCCATTTTTTTTGTGTGTTTGTGTGTTAATAAGACACCCACTCTTGGAGGATGCTACTCTTTTTCTCTTGGGGTATTTTCTTGGATTGCAATGCTTTGCGTGTGCGACCGGCAATAGGTGTCGAAGAGGAAGATGTGTGAACAGGGGATATCGGTTCTTGTTTCACTTCTCTCTTCACTTCTGTCTTCACTTTCTTTTTCTCTTGTGATGAAGAAGGGGTGGCCATCATCTTTTTAATCCATCCAATTCTGGAGGTAGGTGGTGTTGTTAACTTGCGTACTTTTTCTGGTGGAGTTTGAAACCCTTCTTCTTCTTCTTCTCCTTTTTCTGTCTTGGTCACTGGAACTGGTACTGGTACTGGTACTGGTGATGGTGCTGAACTTTTCATCAAGGTCTTAAAATCTTTCCGAGTGGGTAGAGCTGTTTCGTCTAAAGCTTTCTGGTGAAAGAGTTGCAGTCGTTGCAAGAGTTGACCGTACTTTTGCGATTTTTCTGTTTCGGACAAATCTTGGCGATCCATCAAGGACTGCAATTCGTGTTGTAACTGGGACATCTCGCACAAATTGGGATTGGGAGGTAAATGCTCGGTGCGTTGTTCTTGCCAACGATGGTATTCCATCCATCGTTTGTAAGGCACTAAAGCTAGTGTTTGTCCTTCCATGGGGTTGTCAGGGGTCGATTCTGAGATCTTGGGACTTCCGAGGGTCTTTTTATCTTGCTCCCACCAGTCCTCCCAACATGGTTCCCAAGACTCCTTTCAGTATGGGGCCTAACAAGAGGGGTAAAATACCTCCACGTTGGACCAACATCTTCTTCTTTTGACGAATGGGAATTTTCTTTTGAACCATTTGGCGAAGAACGTGACGATGTTTGCCTAAGCATTATTTCTGGTGTTTGGACAAAAGGATCGTGCCTTTCAAGACGTTCAAACAGCATTCGCACACGGTATCCTTTCCTTTTCTTTCCTTGGGGTTGTTTAGAAGAGGGATGTTTTCTGGAGGGTGACATCTTCAGGAGCACCAAAACACTGATACCCTACTTGGTCACACACCTTTTTTATACTGGAACGCGTCGCCACTGATTGTCTTTACGTCGTATCAACTTCAGGACAGGCATGACACGTCGTGCAGGTGTACGCAACGGACTAAATCGAGCCTTTTCTTGCTTGGACAAATCCAGTAAACTTTGTAACATCCCCGATCTTTCTTGAACTTTGATTTTGGGAGCAGGTACTTTGTGAGCAGCAGCCACTGTCACTAAATTGGAGGCTCCTGCCACTGGGGAAGTTCTTGGGGTCATCAACGGAGAAGTTCTTGGTGTGATCAACGTCTCCAAGTACTCTTCAGTTCTTGGTGTCATGAACGGAGAAGTGGATGAACGTGAGGCTGCCGGAGACGCGGTCACCGCCGTGGCAGGTCGTGGTTTGCGAGTGTAATGTTGCGTCCTGGCCGAAGTGCCTCTCTTGCGACTAGTTTTCTTTTGTGGACTTTTCTTTTTCTGGGGACTTTTTCTCTGTTTCTTTTTTTGGGGGCTTCTTTTCTTTTTCCGGGGTGGTGTCTGGTAAGAGGAGGGTCCCGCCACTGGAGAAGTTCTCCTTGGGGACCTGGTCTTTTTCTTCTTCTTCTTGGAGCTTCGTTTGACTTTTTTATTGGGGAGAAGTTTGGGGCATTAGGATCCCATCTTAAGAGCGAGCGAATGATGACCCCTCCTAGAGTACCGCTCCCTCCAGGTTTCAAAATGATTTGTTTTTTGGTTTGAGTGTCGATGCGGGGATCGGCCAGTTGGGTCAAAGCGACTTTGTTTCGTTTGTTTTGTTTGGTTTGATGAGGAATCTGAGTGATTCCTTGGAGTAATTGACGTGCCGTCACCGTGAACCATCGTAAGACTTCTTTGAGACTAGCTTCCAAGACACGAGCTCGTATTTGTGGATTTTTTTCTCGACTGATGCCATACAAGGCACGAATCAATTTGACGGGAAGATGCGACTGAAAGGACGTCATGTTCAAAATGTGTGTGAGACAGACGAAAAGGGTCTGAGGTTTTTATAGATTTTTTATGTGGGTGAAATTAAGTCGAGGACGGAGACGTGTACAGGACAGGCCCTCCGTCTTGGCACCAGTGGTGAAACAAGTGGGTACGAAATCGCAAATCATCGGGGATCGTAGGTTTCAAATCGACGAGTAAATAGTCGTGTGGAGTTTGAGTGGCATCGTCGTACGCCTGAGTCAGCCAAGGCGTTCCTAACTGTTTGGCTAAGACTTGCACTTGCGATTTATCTCGAGGGCTTTTAAACAAGACCACGTAATGCGCATTGAAACTGATGGTGCGATGGGCTTTACTTTGTTGAAACAAATTTTGGGTGATGTAAACGACACTGGCATTACGGTGATGCCCTTTGCGCGTGAACCACAGTTTAATTTCTTCTTCGTCTTCTCCTAACATGTCGTCGAAAATGACCAAATGGGTTTGACGGGAGTCAGAGACGATACCGTCGTCTTCTTTAGGAATGCCTTCCACAAACACGATGGAATCGCCTTGACTTTCTCGCAAGAGGCTGTACGCCGATTGCCACTCTTTGTAACACCACACGATCCGCTGAGGTGGCCGATCGATCAAATGATGTTTATGTTCGATCAAACGTTTGACGAATTCAGTTTTGCCTGAACCGCTAGGTCCAGCAATGAGCATGTTAAAGGGATGACGAAGATACAAAGCCTCCCAACTGGCACGCTCTAAGTGTTCGTCGATGACTTTGACAGTGGAGGAAGAGGGAGCAGAGACAGCAGAGGTAGCCATAGTGTTAGGAATGTCACTTGTGACACGAAAACAAACAAGACAAGAGTTTATATACTCTTTTTCAGAACACGTTTATTGAATGTTTTAAACATGAATACGAAAGACAAAAATACATAAAAGCCAAAGGCTTAAGTACAAGGATAAAAGGCACATGATAACCATTAACGTGGAATAAAAACAAGTGTCTGTACAACATGTTTTGGGTGAAGTTCTGACCAGTTCTATAGGGGGTAAGGTCACACAAGTGTCCTCCCGAAAGGGTCTTTCAGGCCTGTCCACGACAGTCCTGTCCTGGGTGACGGGTTCTTCTGGCACCGTCACTAACACAGGTTGAAAAGTAACTTTTTTCCTTGAACAACTCTCGTGCATACTGGGCCACTTCTTGGGTCCAAGCCTCAAAATCCCATTCTTTCCAGGCACGGATATCTGTCCAATGGGGGTGTAAGTCACAAGCTACACACACATCGTCATACACGTCTTGGGTAGCTAAAAGTTGACGAATCTTTTTTTCCCGTAGAGGTCGAGAAGTATCCAGATGAAAACGTAAGGCTTTGAGCAAAAGGAGTCTCTCGTGACCATTTAAGGCCATTGAGGTGGTAAGTACTGTTCGTAAAGAGTCCACAAGGAATCGGTTGGTAAACGAAATCCCAGAAAACAAGTCACTAAGACACACACTATGCGTCATCCCAAATTGAACGGATACAGTTCTTGTAATAATCGATGGTAATAATCCACGGTTTCAATATGGTCATTGAGTTCCTTCCACGGAATCTGTTCAATTACATGCGATAAAAGTCGTGGCATGGCAGCCTGTTTTTATAGTCTCTTTCTTTCGGAAACAATACACATATTTTCTAGCCAGAGATCTTCGTTCTCCAGTGGGGAATTTAAATGTTGCATACTGTAACCGAAACGTCAGACTTCGTTTAGAAGTTTCCTCTTCCGCTAAGTAGATTCCACGTAAAATATGTCGGTAATCCTTTACCTTGTCTTCCTCAATGTGTTGTACTCGAAGTAACCAAAATGATCAACACGTGGATCATCGGGGGCTTGGATGTATTGAACAAGGTCTGACCACTGAAACAATTTCTGACGAATCAGTTCTCTTATACCATTCAGGTACCAGTGGTTAAAGATCTGGTGACGTAACGGATGCAACTGTTCTTTACGTTTGACTTGTATTTTGACCAGCTCTCGGTAAATGCGTTCTCTCAACTCCACACGCAAAGCACGAATGTTCTCTTGTAAAGTATCCATAAACAGATTATGGTAAGTTACTTCAATGTCTCGGTCCCACTAAGGGTAAGTAATGACAATTCGGTGACCATCGAGCGTGTTCTACGTAGGCCGAATCTTGCGGTTCCCAGTGGTGAAGTGACACACCGCAACTGAAGCACTTGACTTTATCTCCTTCGCCCAAGTAGAACAATCCGGCTCTGGCTAATTCTTCGGGGGTCGGTCCTCCCAGATACTTAGGCCATTTTCCTTTGAACGATTGAAGACGATTTTCAAAGTCGCAGTATTCCGACAAACGCACAGGAAACGAATATTCGTCTTTCACAGGTTCGTTTCGATGAGGGTTGGGTGATATGGACAGGAGTTTGCTCAGAGCTGGATGACATCCGTAGGGGGGTAGACGTGAAGGTGAACATCCACCTTTAAAACGAAACCCAGTAAAATGTCCAAGAGGACGAGCGGCATCACTTTCGCATCCCTCAGGTTTGACACGCACAGCATCATTTTCCATGATAGGGGTAGTGAGAACAAAGTTCCCATGATGCTTTACGGCATCGCTAAGGTCACAACGTACAGCATCGTACCCATCGCAAGGCTCACAATCGCATTCCACTTCCGAAGTCCCACAGTTGAATTGTGCCTGTCTAAACTTGTTTTGTGTTTCTCTGAAAGTATTCATCTTGTTCGCTCGGTCTTGGTAGTCCCAATGAACTATCGATCTTGACCATAGCCCCTTTTTATACTAGTCGCAATGCAGTCTCAAGCTTGTACATCGTTCCTTTTTTATGTTTTTTATGTCTTGTTTTGGAAGGTACCGTCTCTAAGGTACCGTCATCATTGTACCGTAATGTCATGGGTGGAAAGGCCATAGAAAGGTAAGGGCAGTGCGGAGACCATCGAGTATGTTCCAGAATAGCTGAATCTTTATAGATACATAGATCCATTAGTAACTTCAGGCCACAAGCGAAACACTGTACTTCATATCCCAATCCTGACTCAGGTCCCAAGTAGACAAATCCTGTTCTAGCTAAAACATGCGAAGAAGGTAATCCTTCCCTGTCCGTAGGCCATACTTGAAACGTGTCCAATCGACGGGCACAATCACAATAGTCAGGTAAGAAGACTGAAAAATGGTAGGGTTTGAACTTGGAGTTCTCATTGGGTTTCTCACTTGATTCTTGCTTTGGCGAAGTCATCCTTCTGGTGGGTGACTATCCTCTTAGAACCAATGTTTTATACCAACATGTCCATACGGCAAAGTGAAATGATTAGGTAGTCGCACTCGCTTCTGGTACACGATTTGATAGACTTTTTCCAAGGGTCCACTGACTATGTGGTGAGTGGGTATACGTACAATCTTGTTCGGTTGATAGGTGATCACTTTAAAGTGTTGATCTTTTCCAGACTGCAAGGCTTCTTTCAGTACCCCAAAGTTGACCACTCGACTGGTACGATAATTCAGAGTCCATCCTTTCACTTTGCACGTCGTGAGCACTTCTCCTTGTGGGTCCCGGACCAAGATCAAATCCTCGCGAACGACGTCCACGTGTTTCATTTATTTGGTTTTGTCGCGAATCATCTGGAAGTAGCGGGAAGGTTCTGTCAAATATTCCGTTTTGGGTAAACACGGTCATTGTGCCATTTTACCCCACAAGCAATTTAACATCACTTTGGCAAACGATCGCCTGCCTTCGTTTTTCTCGATGTGATCTAAAGTGATGCCTTCTTGTTCATAGTATTTCTCTTTGAATGTCTTTTCGTCTTCGGAAGTGTGACACCAGGAAGGATAGCCGCTGGCTTCTTGTTTCAGTTTCAAAAAGGCATCCACGTAGTCGGCGAAAATGCCTTTCTGACTGGGGTCACCCTTGTGGTAATGTTGTGTCTTGGGAAAGTGGCAAATTTCGTACACTTCTAACAGTTGGTATCCCATGTCCAGAGCTTTGAACAATTCCACGCTGACCCAGGTTCCCGTCAAAGCCCGTTCTTTCTGGGTGTGCTGACAAGGCTGATCTTGGTTGCACGTTTCGGCATAAGTACGACACAAAGGAAATATCAGTTTGCCTTGGCAATGGTAAGGTAACACGGGATGGTACAAGTCCGTGGGAGGCAAAACTTTGCACTTGATCAGACCTTCGTATTGTCGAATGTTTTTCAGGTCGATGTGTTCCGTGAACAATTGTGGGTGTCCTGCAGGAAAGCGACAATATTTGCACACGTAGGGATACAGCGAACACACGTCCAAGTATTTGATTTCTTCTCCTTTCTCTTCGTCGGCTTGGTACAGCAAACAGGTGGCATTGGTCCTTCCTCCGTACAAACTATCCCTCGGGTTCAGCGGGTCCATGAACTGGTAACTTTCCACGAGGCGTTTAAACTCGGAATCGGTTTTCAAACGGTGATCGTACTCGTGTTCCCATATTTCAACCACTTGGTATCCTTCCTGTTTTAACTTTAGGCGTCGCTGACAAGTGTCCTGGTACAAGTCTTCCATGGTTCGTTGTAAAAACTGATTTTTAGTGCTACGATCAGGGTAACAGACGGGACATCCGTGAAATAAGCAACCGTTAAACTCGTACACGATCTTGGGGTTTTCTAAGTCCCAGCCATCGACCGAATACGTTCCGATGGTCTTTTCACCTCCGTTGCGGGCATGCTGAATCCATTTGTCTTCCTTGTCGCACAAGTAATGTAACAAACGTAGGGCTTTGACTGAGTATTGACGTTTGACAAAGTTGGTCGATTGAGGGCTGATGACAGCCACGGTGTTTTCAGGCATGAATCGTTGTCGATACACTAAGGAACACGCTTTGGCAATGGTGCAAGCTTCTTTCAAAGGATCGACCCCTCCGTGTTCCATGAACAGTTCTCGAAATTTTCCACAGCAGCGCCGTAAAATGTCCACGTCGGAACGACAATACTTTAGCATTTCTTCCTGAAAGTCGAAAGGGTCCGAGGCGTGAGCCTGGTACCAAGCGTAGAAAGCCTCTCGTTCTTCGGTACGCATGTTGTCGGGGTCGTAATAGTGAGCCTCAGGTAAATGGGGTAGAACGGCGTCTTGATTGGCTTCCGTATTGAAAAATTGTGGAAAGTACCCTTTAGCCATTTCTGTCATTCCAAACGTTTTAGGCATTCGGCTCAAAGGCATGGCCAAGTAACTCATCGAATCTTTAAACTGTACTTGTCCTACTTGCATGAAAATGATTTTGGCTCCGTTCAAAGTCACTTTAGGACGCTCGGTGCCTTGTTCCGTATAGTATCTCAAAAGAAACTGTCCATCGTATCCGGAGAAATTGTGAGCCATCACCGTGGCATGACGATGACAATCTCCGTAACGTTCGATGTCCTCTTGGCTCCACGTCTTGTCGATGGGGTCTAAGACCCATTGTGCAAAATCGGCTAACGTGTTCGGTCCTCGAAAGATTTTTTCACGCCCTCCGGGAATCTTACTGCAGCGAGGGCAATGACTGAAGATAGGTTCCTGAATGCACTTCTCGCACGCTCGATGAGCCACGCAGAAATTAGGAATGTGAATGCCGGTCTCTTGCATGCATTCGAAATCAAAAAAGATAAAATTGCCTTTCTTCTTGTGACCGTCCTCTTTCTCTGGTGGGGGTTGGTATTTTTGCACGTAACATTGATGTTCCAAGTCCACGATGTGGTGACAAATGTGATATTTTTTCTTTCCTGAACATACGTGTGCCTTGGCACTATTGGTACGTATGCCTTGTCCACACGTAGGGCACAATCGCAGCAGTTGACAAGCGCATTTCTGCTGTGAACCTTGCGTCTTCCAATGTTGTTGGTAACAGGTAGGACTGACAAACGTGCGCAGACAAGCAGGACAATGCGCTGGTCCTTCGCTCAGACAGGGTGGAGAGGCCAAACATCCTGAGCATTTCGATCCGCAATACTTGTGTTGCTCTCGATTATTATAACCACGGTCACATTTCTCACAGTAATATCTGTATCCCAGGAATCCGGTGATACTGGTAATGGTATCGAAATGGTCATCGTGATAATAGACATGAATGTATTTTCCGTCCTTAAAGTCTTTCCCTCGAAACAACAGAGGCCCGCGCACTTCTTGAGGGTACACTTTCAAGGTGTATCGTGGAGCTAGGGCATCTTGCAATTTTTGCATGTCAGGAATGCCACAGGGTGTGTCTTTGGACAGTCCGGCTTGTTGTAACAGGAGTTCTGCTTCATTTCGTTGTTTGGCTCGGTCCGATTTTCGAATATTCTCCCAGGTTCTTTTCCATTCTGCCGTGTCGTTTTTGTTGGCATAGGTTCGTCCCACCACGATGGCACGGGCTAAACACATCTGGTCTTGAGGGTTGTTAATTCGGACGGAACTTGTTTTGGTGTTGCGAAGCTCGTTCACCAATAACATCTTTTTGCGTCCAGTCCTTTGAGGAGGAGAGACGTGGGTCATGTCCAGTGTGGCTTTTCCATCGGTGATGTCAAACTGGTCATTGGATTGTTGTACGTGTTGAATTTTGTCCATGACTTTGGAAACGGTCAATTCTGCAGGGGTGCTAAACTCGATCCAAACAGGGGATTTCAAACCGTCGTGTTGTATGGAGAGTCTCAAGCGATCGTCTTCTTTGGGTTGACATTGTCGCTTGAGTGTGGTGAGCAAAGAATCCCACACCCCGCTGATGAACCCTTCTGCTTTCTCTAACGGTACTTCGGACTTGAAATCTTTAAACTTCACTGTGTATTTGTAAGCCGTGGTTCAAAATTTTCTACAAGAGCGCTTTTCCGTCTCTCGAATGGAATAGTACTTTTCAGGGTTGACTAAGGGTGGTGAACTTTGTTTAGAGGGTTCGGATTCTGGTTCACTCATGTCCTCTTCAAAATCACTGGCATGAATTTGTGCCAAGACTTCAGCCCTGGTTACGAGGCGATAGATCACGTTTCTGCCTCTTACTTTCTTCTTCTTTCTTCTCGAATGAATAGGATCGTTTCATCTTGAGTGAAAAACGTCAAATGATTAAAGTTTAAACACCATGGGCTAATTTATAGTCATGGCAGACCAGCGTATATAAAAGGGTGTGTATCTTGTCCTTTCACTATTCATTTCACTCTCTAACTGAGCACAACGATGGAAGAGACTAGCCAAATCGAACGTTTCGTCAGAGCTTTGCGAGGGGTCATTAGAAAATTCTCTTCAGACCAGCCGACGGACTACTCTCCTTCCTTTAGAGATAAAAGTCAAGATACTTGCTATATCTGTCAGAAGAAAGGGCATTGGTCTTCAGAGTGTCCAGACCATAAAAAAAGAAAAAAGGGGCTAGAAAAGACAAAAATCAAGATACCTGTTATTATTGTCAAGAAAAAGGACATTGGTCTCCAGATTGCCCAAAAAAGAAACAAAAGGAGTCAGAAGAAGAGAGGGATTCTTCAGAGGAAGAAGAGAGGGATTCTTCAGAGGAAGAAGAGGAAGAAAGAAGACAATTCTATTTACAAGAGGCAAAGAAAAAGAAACAGGAGAAGAAAAGAAGAAGGGAAGAAAGTGAGGAGGAAGAAGAGGAAAAGCCTGTGACGGTGAAGAAATTGAAAAAACAGAGAGACTAAACAATGAGACAGAAGAAGTGTATGAACTTTTTAAAGTGCTCTGTTGTGAATTGTGAATTGGATTGTTAATATTTATAAACAATAAATTAAGTATTAAAAGGTAAGTGTCTTTGGGTTTTGATTTTAAAATAAGAACGTACACTCACACACTCATACACAGACACTTACTATAGGGGTAAAATGTGTTTTTTTTTTGAGTTATTGGCAATTGAAAGTCTATCTCTTTTCGAGAGACGTGGGTGGCCCTGAAAAGGGCCTTTTCTTTGGTGTAGTGGTGAGTTTAAGCAATCAACTTTAACTGTCTTAAGCCTTTGCCACGGCCGAGGCCTACTTCTGGACTGCGTACTGTTGATGATGATGATTTGGTTGAAATCACTAAGGGTGGTACAGTCACAGGGTTGACGTGTTTAGCTCGGGAAGGTCGTATTCTCTTTGGTCGTAATAAAGAAGTCTGATACATTTGTTTCAGACTTCTTAACTCCGCTAAAATGTCCAACAGTACCGTGACCGTTTGATTTTCACCCTCTTGTTTCTTTGCTGCTACTTCTTCTTGTTGTTGTTTTTTTCTTACCTCTTCTTCTTGCTGCTGTAGGAGAAAAGCTTGTTCCGCTTCCTTTTGTCGTTGTATAAATTTCTCCAATTCTTCTTTCTGTCTCTGTCTAAAATTCTCCACTTGCGGTAATGAAGAAGGTAACGAAGGTTCCGGAACAAATTCTTGCGAGGTAAGAAAGTTCACAAAATCCCAATTTACCTCTTCTGAAAGTAAGTCCGGGTTCCCTTGGGCGGTCTCCACTGCTGGTGCACCCCAATGGATCGTTTTCTGAGTTTCCGTCATGTTGAATCACTGTCGCATAGATTGACTGCACACAGGCGCTAGCAAATCTATATAGACCACCTGACGTCACAGACTGTTCTCTTCGGATTGGATGCGGGCTGACTGAATTTTGTAACGCGTGTTTGGATTGGTGAATGAACTCAATCCGTTTCAATCCTTCCTCTACCTATAAATAAGAGCAGTTCACTGCATTGATTCACCTGTTCTCGTCGCCTCAAGATGTGGACCACAGTTGAATCATCCACCCTTGTGTCTTCAATGATGTTTAGGACGGACATGCTAATGTATGTCCGATCCAAGTGGACCATTGTCCACAGGACAGACACCAGTCTGTGGATACGTAGGATCTACGTAGAAAGACAAGAATGTCTCAAAAGAGTGCTGATTTACGGTCCTACAGTGAGGCGCAGCCTAAGGACAAGAAGACCAATGCGGTGCCCTTTATGTTAATGGATACATTAACATAAACCCAAAGGCCCTTTTCAGGGCCACTCATAGGTCTCGAAAAGAGAATGACTTTCCATTGCCTGCCCCTTTTTTAAAAAAGATTTAAAAAAAAAAAAAAAATCCCATGTTAAATTCCCCTTGTCCCTAAACAAGCCTAAAATCTATTTTCCCATGTTCAATTCCCCTTGTCCCTAAAGTAGTTTTTTTCTCCCATGTTCAATTCCCCTTGTCCCTAGACAAGCCCAAACTCTATTCCCCATGTTCAATTCCCCTTGTCCCTAGAGTGGCCCAGCAATTTTCCCCATGTTAAATTTACATAGTCCCCAGAGTGGCCCAGGGGGGGGGGGGGTCTGTAATGCTAATTCCCATTGTCCCTAGGGTGGCCCCATTCACTACTCTTTCCGCTATCCAACGCAGAGAGAATGTCATTAACTACTTTTAGAAGAGTAGTTTCAGTACTGTGGCAAGGGCGATATGCTGATTGTATGTTGCTAAAAAGACTTTTTGAATTCAGATGAGATTCAAGCTGGGATAGAACAACCTCTTCTTAGATTGTTTTACCTGAATGGGAGATTAGACACTGGGCAGTAGTTCTTTAAATCGTTATGATCTAGTGTTTGGTTTCTTCAGCAGCGGCTTTACAATGGCAGTTTGAAAAATAATGGGAATTCCCCGGATGAGAGAGAGGTATTAATAACACACACACACACACACACACACAGATATATATATATATATATATATATATATATATATATATATATATATATATATATAGAGAGAGAGAGAGAGAGAGAGAGAGAGAGAGAGAGAGAGAGAGAGAAAATCAGGAATTTCATATTTCCTGCTTCCTGATTTTACACGGTATGAGATAAATTTGAGTTTACCACAGCAAAAAAGACTGACTCTTCAATAGAAGCATTTTTTTTTTACCCAGACTTGCTCCAAATGAGATTTCACGATAGCATTTTGGTGTTATTTGCACGGTCCAAGTAACAATGCCAAAGAGTACAAAAGGATCCCCATTTCAGTGATTCGAGTCATAGCTGTTACAACACATTCTTTCAAGCCAACCGTCTGCAATAATTCAACTAATTCAGTTAAACCCGAATCGTCTTCGTCACAACCACCAATGTCTCGGATATAATTCAGAGTTGGAAATTAAAATTCCTTAAACACGTTGGATACCGCAGTGGTGATGCGTTGGCAGATAAAATCGCAGAACGAAACCCCATAAACAAAAACCCTTATAAATTAGATATCGTCTTGGGAAAATAAACGGAACGTGTCCATGATTAATGCAAACCATCATGAGATCTCTTTCGAACAAAAGAAAATCTTTCCGTTTTTGCCTAATGATCTGTAGTAATTCACTTGAGAGATATATTGGGCCTGCAGTTTAACCTAAATATTCATCTGTGTCAATTCCACTGTTGACAGAAAATGCCTGGGAAATCTCAACTCTCTCTATATACGAAAATCTGCGTGATTGCGATTGCGAGTATAACTGAGTGTGTATAAGTTACCTTTTTATCACCTAACCTGTTGGTGCAATGAAGACCGCGTAGAACATGGGTCCAAGTCCAAATACATTATCCTCATTTATTATTATTATCATTAGAATACACTCGAGTACACAAAAATTCTGTTTGAAACCAAACATTTTCTGTCCTTCTGTCTATAAATCTTCCTATCTGAAGCTTGTATGTATGTATGTATGTATGTATGTATGTATGTATGTATGTATGTATGTATACTTTTGAGGAACAATTAAATGATGGTGCTAGTTGTATCATTAGAGTCATCCACAGTAGTAACAGTGGTAGTAGTAGCAGTATTGCAGTAGAATAGAAAAAGAAACATAAATTGAAGTAATACATACTTATAATATACAGGGATAGGTGGAAAACGACAGGCTATCAAAACACGTAAATGGGTCAGAAATGGATATGATATACAGTGCCAATTACAGTAAAGTTCATTAAATATATGATGAAAAGAAAATAAGCGCGAAATTATATTTTGTGTCACCCCCTTCCATATACAAGTAAATATATAGTTTTCAAAATGAGATGCAGAGTTGTTAAAGGATTGCAAAATGATTAAGATTAAAAATCGCACAAATCTTCGGTGTAACCACTTCCAGATGTATCAGGATACGTTGCCTTTAATATAAACGTCAAATATGGTAGAAATATATTTAAAATACATGTACAATGGTTAAACATTCCTAAAATCTTCAAAATGGAAATCTTTCCAAATAAAGTTAAATGTTTTCACTCGCAAGAAATATAGCAAAAGAGCCAAAGTTCCGGTGGCCTAGTGGTTAGAACGTCCGCCTCGGATGAGGGAGGTCGCGAGTTCGAACCCCAGCAGAGTCATATTAAAAACATATAAACATGGTACTTGCAGCTGCACCGCCTACCGCTCAGCATTAAGAGATTAGTATTAAGACTGGCCGGCTTTTTGTTAGGGTAATGTGATTGGGTGGGACATGGTGTTAAATGTTTGAGGTTTGATGCCCCAGCGCTTGACGTCACCATAAACTGTCACACTACTGACATCATAGCAATATGACTGAAACATTATTAAAGCTATGTTCAAAATCCAAATCATAAACACCAAAGTTCTGAAAAAGGTATTTAAAACAGTCCTAAAATGGTTAAATGGAAAAGTCCCTAAATGTCCAAGTTACGTATAGAAGAAGAATAAATATTTAAAAAATCAAAAGAATCTGTGTCAAATAGAGAAATAAATATAGTAATTAAGCAGGTCTGTATAGCTATTACTCACGTTAAACGTGTTAAGTCAGTCTTATCTGCCAGACGGATTTGACGTTCAGTGGGTAGAATTTTCAAGAATACTTCGTTTGGCGAGGCAAAAACGGTAAATGGTTCACCTAAATTTAAAATAAAGCATAAAATATATAGGACTGAAACCATGCAAAATGCCAAAGAAATGCTGTTCAAGACATAACTCTTTTGTCCGGCATATTAATTTTACATGGATGGGTCTCTCGAAAGCTATTAATATATGTTCTTCTCCCAAACTATCAACGGGAGGCCGGGGGGGGGGGGGCTTTTTTTCCAGGGGGTTGGGGTGTTGGGTGTTTTCCTTCTTATTCTTTTTCTTATAGCTCCATTATAAAATGTTTTAATGGATTCGTTAAATTTAATTTGGAAAATTTGATTATGTAATTACACAGTATAATAAGAATGTGTCTTGGTATCATACTATACTATACTCCTTAGGTTCTGAGGATGAACATTCAAGGCAAATTTTCGGCAAATTTACTTCCATTAATGCTTTATGCTTTGTGAAATTTCCAGCCAAACCAAACCATCGAGATTTTAAAATGACGTTGTTAGTAAGGCTCAGAATGATATCTTAAATTTACCGGTGCTCCAGAACCAGTGTGGTTAAAAGGTATACTTTCTTCGTAGACGCCTACTCATGAGATTTAATTCAGTTGATCTTGATAAGGTCCCATTGACGATAACTACTTTAGCTTCTGCATTTAATTATTACTTCCACCCCATTATTAGTATCCTAAATATCTGACTGATATATACATGCATACGTGATTGTTCAAAATTGCTCTTGGAGAAATATCGGTTCTACAATTGGTTCCGTTCATAAGCATCTGATAACGACTTCACAAAATAACGGCGAGTTATGTGCAACTTTTTCGTCGCGTGCCACTTTACAGTTTTAACATCGGTGAAAAAAAACTCCACCTAATTCTCGTCTGGTAAGCGATAATTTGCTCACATAACATAAACGCGCGCTGCCTTTGTTTAGTAATTACTCCATTATAAATCAGTGACTCATTGTTTGTACAAAATATGTCTCCGTGTCCTGTCAATCGACATTTCAACCAAGCTTTCTGCCTGTTACTGTAGTGCAAACACTTCATCTAGCGGTATATGATGTTAAGAGCGAACATTAACCACCACTGTACTGTTGTAAATTTTAAATTTTCTAATATTTAATTGAATCTATAAAGTTTTGCTGATTCTACAGCCTGTTAAATAGTGAAGGAGGCTGTAAGATTTTTGGAAGTGGAAACTAACTTGCGACAATGTACCGCAGCTTGTCTCAATCTCAGTTATGTTTGTTTGTTTGGAATATTTGGATGTCTCGCTGAACAGTGACATACCAGCAATACTAAATGTATACAAAATAAGTACGATAATTATACGATCGATTATAAGATATTTACCAAGAATACCCATAATTTCATAGTTTGTTGTTTAATTTTATATTGAAACACGTAATTGAATTTGATAGTTTAAAGGATGGGACCAATGTTTGTCACTGTATATTGGTGACATCTGATGAGATCTGGAGATGGCGCTGCCTAAAATACTTAGAATGTTTTGTTTTTAAACATTTAGAAAATTCTAACTCATTAGTGATTAATACTAACTGTTTAACTGATTTATTGATTAGTTGATTGATGATTGATTGAATGATGATTTATTGATTGATTGATTGATCGATAGATCGATCAATAAGGCTATCGACATGAGATTGATAAACGAAATGATTAATAGATCTCGACTGATGACTGACAGATAGTATCGAATATTTATCATTATTTTTGGATGAACGGTTGACATTTTTGTCTAATACATGTCAGGGTTAAAGTCAAGCCGCTTGTTTCCATTGCTGAGAGAAAATCATTGAATTCCGGCTCCATGCATTCCGCAGGAATGCTTTTTAGGGGCATGGTGAAGAGGACTCTGTCCACCATGTGGATGGTGCCATTACAGGCCATTTGATCTGGTTTCATTATGGACTGCCATCAGCTGTGATATATGATATGATGGCTGTTTAAGGTGTACATTTCAAAGGAAGAAACTGAAGATCAAGCAGTATGCTTCGATAGGGTAGGCACCAAATATTAAACAAGTGCTTTTTTGCTAGGAGTTTGGAGATTATTAGCTGGGTTCATCGGGTCATCCCTGTTTTCCAACTCTAGACAACCAAATTAGAATGAGACTAAATTAAAACCTTCATTGAAAAACCAAGTTTCTACCTTTATTAAATTAAGGAATATATTTCATTAAACATCAGCCTAATATATAGCTATACTTTCCTTTACAACGGGTTCCACAGACAAAGCCATTAGTCTAAACGAAAACATTATTAGATAATGAACTGAAGAACCCAATTCATAATAATTGTGTGTCATTATGTGTCATGTGTTGATCTACATATACACCAATCTCCACACAAATTTACTGTAGGTGAACGTTAGTTTAATTGGAGGACATATAGACTTTTGCTTTTCCTGTCATTGATGGAACGGGCAGAGGGTATTTCGAATGAGTTTAGGGTACAGAATCGTAGTGTCTTTACCACCGCAAACGAGGTTAGACGGAAGAGGAGGCTTTAATATGAAAGATAGCAGTATACTATAATGGTAACAGTAAGCTATAATGATAACAGTAAGCCTTAATGGTAACAGTAAGCTATAATGATAACAGTAAGCTATAATGATAACAGTAAGCTATAATGGTAACAGTAAGCTATAATGATAACAGTAAGCTATAATGGTAACAGCAAGCTATAATGATAACAGTAAGCTATAATGATAACAGCAAGCTATAATGGTAACAGTAAGCTATAATGATAATAGCAAACTATAATTATAACAGTAAGCTATAATGGTAACAGTAAGTTATAATGGTAACAGTAAGCTATAATGATAACTGTAAGCTATAATGATAACAGTAAGCTATAATGGTAACAGTAAGCTATAATGATAACAGTAAGTTATAATGGTAACAGTAAGCTATAATGATAACAGTAAGCTATAATGATAACAGAAAGCTATAATGGTAACAGTAAGCTATAATGATAACAGCAAACTATAATGATAACAGTAAGCTATAATGGTAACAGTAAGCTATAATGATAACAGTAAGCTATAATGATAACAGTAAGCTATAATGGATTTGGATTTTTTTTTAACGTAGCTTTAATAATTTTTCAGTCATATCGCTACGATGTCTGCAATGTGGCAGTTTATAGTGATGTCTAGCACTGGGGCATCATGCCGCAGACATGTAGCATGATGTCCCACCCAGTCACATTATCCTGACACCGGGCCGACCAGTCCTAACACTAACCTCTTAATGCTGAGCGCCAAGCGAGGCAGCTGTTAGTACCGTTTTTGTAAGTCTTTGGTATGACTCGGCCGGGGATAGAACCCACAACCTCCCGCATCCGAAGCGGACGCTCTAACCACTAGGCCACCGGAGCGGTCAGTAAGCTATAATGATAACAGCAAACTATAATGTGAAGGATAACAGTATTATAGAAAGTCGGAAACTTGAAACTCTTTGACGACAATTGTGTGCAATGACCTTGAAAGCTTTAGCCTGCACCATTGTACAATTCACCATTTTTAGGTCTTGAGTTTTAATATTGCAAGGTTTTAAAATCAATCAATCTTCCTCAGCTTTTTCTGATCAGCTGTTAGAAAGGTATATTTCTTATTCTCGAAAAGCATATTTTTAAAATGCCCGGTCTGCACAAACCTGATGGCACCCTGTTTAATACCATGGAGGAGGTAAAGTATCTGTAAGGATGTGAGTCGGGTTACAAAGAAGTTTTCAGTACAAACTCTCACTGCGTCACTGGTTTTTCGCATGTTTTGTTGTAGTTTAATTTATCTGTGCGATCACACCGCATATAATTTACGATTGCTTTATAATTGATGGATAGGATATGTGTCATGTCTTAGTAACACATATTTAGACATATCCATGCTTTGTTTTCTTGACCAACTGAAATATAAGGAGAATCCGTACCATTCCATAGGAAAAACTGTAGTTAAAAACATGCACATATGTTGTTAAATATAGGCCTAGCTGTAGTTAATAATATTCACAGAAATAGTTAAATATAGTACTAGCTGTAGTTATTAATTGCACAGATGGAGTTCAATATATGCCATATGTAGTTAATAATATGCACAGATGGAGTTAAATATAGGCCAAATGTAGTTAATAATATGCACAGATGGAGTTAAAAATAGGCCTAGCTGTAGCTAAAGAGATAAAAGCATTTCAAAAGCCAGTGTTCGAGGGAAATTTTTCCATGCTAGGTGTTGTTTCGTAATCAAGCTACATAATTTAATGACATTATTAATATTGTGTTTCACGCATCGATCATATTGCAAACGCTTCAAAATAAATGGAGCGTTTAAATCTAATATATATACTTATGAAATATAAAAAGTGATAAATATCTGTTCATAGAAACATTTGTGACTAGAAAATACGTCCAAACATTGTGGATGTTTACACATATTGCCACTGCATAGCCATATAGCACATTTATTACTATTCATTAGACAATACCGCGCAAGGCGCAAACATTATGCTGAGCAAATATGATCAAGTTTTCCGTTATCTCTTGATTCGGACTGCCTGTAATGAACACAGCCACATCGGTTCCCAACTGAATGAGAATATCAGAGCCGAAAAGTTTGTAATATCGCACAATATTATTCTAATCTGCACACTACGAAGAGGCAAACTTTTACTGGATTGATGAACAGCCGAAAGGACGATAAAGGGTGACCTTATATGCCACACTGCATGCAGTAAGAACAACAAACAATGAAAAGCAAAAACCTGACCATGACCTTAATTTGACACTTTGAGTCAGACCATACGAAGCGGACTGACCCTTCGCAACCAAGAGATAACACGCCTCCATGGATTTGTGTGGTCATTAGGAAAGTAGCATATCTTTGCACTTAGACTTTACTACCGTTCGTGTTTATCCGTAAATTTAAGACATACATTTGCCCAATAACCCGTTGATATTTGCATTGCGAAGGTATTTATATTAGTCAAAATTAGCATACAGGTGTGATATAACTGTTCCTGATTTTGATGATAACAATTTGTTTCAGGAAAAATTCCCATATACAACCCACCGCAAGCTGTATTATTACAAATCATTTGAAAGGGTAAAGGTGGCCGAGTGTTCTAAAGTGCACGACTTTATCAATCACTGCCATCACATATCTGTCTTGGGCCCAGCTAAAGTGGGTGAGATAGCTTGTCAATAGCTTCCCGTGAATGGATGGTGCTTACTATGTTTTTTCTGGGGCCTTCCTCCACCAGTTATACTGGTCGCCATGTATAGCCTATCATGTGCTGAAAAATGGCGTTAAACCCACAACAGCAACAACAAGAATAACAACATCAAAATAAATCTTTTGATAGAGCAACTGTGTCTGTTGAACACGTATACATTGCAAGTTATCGACAACGGTGGTACCAGGAACATCATAAGGATACCATAACCTCACCATACAAACATACATTTTAATGTACCATTGATTTATTGTTAACAAAGGACACGGTGCAACCAGAGTGTTTACAATGTCAAGTCAAACTTAATTTAAAACCATAGCTTAAAAACAAACACATGTTATCGAAAGGAAATTATGAACCAGTTTCATTTTACATCTTTTATTTTCCTATGTGCGTGCAAGGTTTTGTGTATTTATCATTGTTCTGTGTTCGATTTCTTAAGCTTTTGTTTCTAATTATAAGTGTGTGAAAATAAGTTCTGATATTGATATAAATAGTGGGCGGCATCTTTGAAGTCCCATAGTTATATCATTCGTGTTTTGTCTTTTTTGTTTATATTTAGAAGTGTATATCTGATATTTCTGCTGCAAATATTACATTTGATGGACCTAATATTTCCACTTCATTAACACACATTAAAAATACTTTAATGAAGTCAGTTTGTATTATGGCTCGCGTTTCAGCTGGAAACTACAAAATATGGGCCTTAGATTTACAAATAATGAACTAGGCGTAGTACAAACCTTTCGATTGTTTATTTTTCTGCTAACTTATATTTCAATTTAACATTTTGAAAAATAGATTTAGGTATGACCAATATAAACCAAATACTTTCAGACACAATTTCTATCCAACCGTTGTTTGTATGCCTTGGTAAAGTCATCTAAAGACGGCAATTCCCACAATAAATTCGTATATTATCAAACAAACGAAGTGAATGCAGTTCTCGAATAAATCTCTGAACAACAAAAGTCTAAGTAATGGATTTTTTAAATTTATTTTTAAAACCAGTTTTCTCTTATCACGATTACAAATTTAGTATTGCATGTTAGATGGCGTCCATTGTCAGCAATACCAGACATGGTAAGTTGACTGCATTTGGCCCACTCTTTCTTGACGCTGTTTGGTCAACCACCTTTCGAATCGAGAGGGGTCAGTGGTTATGGCTATGATTGTGTTTATATTTACATTATACATTGGTATTTCTTGATGGTTTACGTATGTATAGACAATTATCGTATGTCATAATAATGCCATCGACGTTGTAGGAATAGTACTCTAACCATCATAATAGTTTATTACCATCATCATCGTCATCGTCATCGTCATCACCATCATCATCATCTCGAGTTTTTATAAGATCCTGGTATGAATGTATATTAATTTGCATAATAAAGGACGTTTTGTCTCTAATGATGAACAAAAGAACAAAAGAAGGAAGCATGTGTTTGTGTGTGATTTGTATTTTAACGTAGCTTTAACAATTTGTCAGTCATATCGCTACGATGTCTGCAGTGTGGCAGTTTATAGTGATGTCTAGCACTGGGACATCATGCAATAGACACGTAGCATGATGTCCCGCCCAGTCACATTATCCTGACACCAGGCCGACCAGTTTTAACACTAACCTCATATTGCTGAGCGCCAAGCGAAGCAGCTGTTAGTACCATTTTTTTAAGTCTTTGGTATGACACAGCCGGGGTTCGAACTCGCTACTTCCCGCATCCGAGGTGGACGCTCTAACCCCGTAGGCCACCGGATTAGTCCAAAACAAGGAAGAAAAAAAATCATATAAATAATTAATTCATAGACATACTTATTTTATTTAAATTAGACTATCTGACTTCTGAAATTGTTCATTGTAGGAATCATAGGAATGAAGGAAGGAAAAAGGAAAAATGATGTTCGAGTTAGACTAATAAGTAAAATAGGTATAATTTACAGGATAGACTAACAAGACTAATGCGTTTCATTCTTTCTTACTTTCTTCTTGAAAGATAAACTATGATTATATTTTATATTATGTCAGATAGTGTTAGGATCGTCTATTTGTTATGTAGCGCTTTGGTTTGGTTACCGTTATCTAGGAGACGATCGACCACCATGTTATTGCCCATACTGAGTAATTAATAATACAAAATATGAAATTAATGAATGGGAAAACAGAGATCTGATCAGAGATTTTGGATAGAGCAACACGAGTCCCCATATGCAAAACAGAGTAATTTAATCAATTAGATAAACAAAATGAAATTGAACATGACCTGTGAATGATATACTTCTCTAAAAATAGAAGTACAAACTTTACACGAAATACATTTAGCTGTTCTGTTATGCCTATGAAACAAATTTGATAATAGAATTGAGTGAATGATCGACCTCATTTTCCTCAGCATCCCTGCATAACCTTGCTGCTTCCGGTCCTCTTAAAGTCAACGTTGATAACGAGTCAAAGTCGCCATATTCCATTTCCTCTTCTCTCTGTCTCTTCCGCCTTTTCTTGCCCATAGCGGTGACATGGTTGTCTACTGTTTTTACCCATTGCGTGGTGCACATATAGAGCTATTTTCTACATCAAATAAATAAAACATAACTTATATATTTGCCAGTATTGTTTACTTCTGGAATCAGACACCAATCCCTACTCTAGTTACGTCAGATATTGTCTTATCGTAATTCAGCTGACTGAGGCTAACATGGGTCAGTTCGAAACCTGACGCCAATACAAAACTCTACTAATATGCAATTAAAGTTATTCCTAACAGATAGCCGCATTTCTAAACGGAACCATGGCATAGCTAGCCATCTTTGTAAATAGTACCGAGACCCTGTGGGCTGTAAATCACCAACTGGACCATCTCGGTCACCGCAAAAATTCGCAAATTAATTACACGAATGAATTACTGGACTTCACTCCATGTCCTATCTACATTACGTACTAACGTGCAATTCCATGACATAACATTTTCAGATACAGTAAAATCAGTTCCTAGCACACACGATACAAATAATTAAAGATAGATAAATTCACATATTCGCACAATTTATATCAGAAGTAATGCATGTTATCCTTAGAATACAAATATCATATATCATTCGAGACAAATGAATGCCAACCATTAACTTCTGAACCCATGAATAAATGGCGTATGAATTTAGACAAAAAAATTCAACAAATAATTACAAACTTACATATACTGAACATATTGAAGGTGACTGAGATAAACTTTGTGCTTTCTGAGGTTCGCATTCTTTTTACGAAGCCGAATCTTTCTTTTCCTCTAAGTTTCAAGTCCTTTAACTTCCAGACACTCGTCCCTTGAACAATTCAAAGAGAAAACACATTTTTACTGATCTCGCATAGAGGCTTAATCTTCCATAGAAAAACTTGGACTGACTATTTTCGCCAGGGAAAATACTTAAAACCTTGAATTTCATGTGGGAAACGAACAAGCTTAGCCAATCAGGATTAAGTTTATTCAAGCGCTAAATGTTTAAAATGTCTATCGAAGTTAGAATAATTATCTCTATTCCTCGTATGTTAGTAAGTATCCTGGAAAAAATCATTTTATGACATTCATTTCAAATTTTCTCTGGGTTGTCTCTACTTTGACATTTTTATCTTCTTAATTCTACGTTTACATATCTGTCAGACTGTTATCTTAGCGGGACCTATTTGAAAATCAATAAGACAAGTAAAGTTATCCATCACAGACTGGCGATTTATTGGGAACCTAGCACAAATGTAAATGTTCATTGTTACGTGCCACGCTGACCACGACAAAAAGTGATGTGAGAGCATCTACAAAATTTGTGTATAAAGGTTTAATAATCAATACTTTGAAAACATCAAGCGATAATTACATTCCCACTAAGATTAATTGTTTCTCTAGGTTTAAGTGTCTGTATATTTCACTGTGCATGGAAACTTCTTGTTTCGTGGAATTATGTTTGGTTCTAGTCTTGTAAACTTATTCTAAAAAAACAAAAGTCTATGCAAACCCGCTCGTGTGTCCCAACGATTGTTCGTTTTCATCAAGGCTAGGGTGAAAATAGCTGTGACAATAATCAAGAAAATTCTGGTTTTGTACCATACTAGTATTACGATTATCACCTTTTGCGGTGCGCATGTCCTTCATTTTGGAACTAGTAAAATTCTTTGATCTACTATTTTCCGATTGCCTTATGTGATTAACTTTGAAATCATATTTCATATGCCTCACTATGTTTGATGGATGCTTGAAAATTAGCGACCAACAGGCACACCAGACACATATTTATTGTGTTTGCCTGCAAGTCTTAACAATGATCTGCTTGTCTTGTTAACAAGTTTGCCTGTTTAAGAGGGGTTTTGCTCAAAGAGAAGATCTATTAGAAACATATCGCACTGCAAAGGTTTGTTCCTTTATTTTCATCTTCTGTTTTGCAAATTAAATGAGGATTGTTCAATTTTTATTCAGCTGAACTAAATTTCAAGAGGAAGCTATATATTTGTAAAGATGGTTTGCCATGCTTGATTTTGTGAGTACCCGACACCAATATAACTACTTACATACACTTGATATACAACAGTTGCCTCTATGCAAAATAAATGTGAATACTTCTGAATGCATACAACTTCCAACACAATTGCTTAATTTTGTTTTGATTACTTCCAGGAGGACAACATCATCCAAGCTCAGAATAAATCGGGAATATCAGCTGCCTGTGTACGTGACTGAAGATAGGCAGCAAAATTATTTGTATTGCATTATCGTAATCTTCAATAAATATCACACTTATGCGTGTGTATTTGTATAGGTGTACAACATAGCTAGAGAGAATATTTATATAAGTGTGTGTGTCGTGGATAAGACGGCTGTTTCGTCGCTCTGGCGGAAACAAACCACGAGGCATTGACATGCAACGCGATCATGTGTCCTTAATGTAATTTTCTTTAATTAAATATGTATGCATTCTAATTTACCCCAGCCTGCCTATAGAGCTGCAGAAAAGTGCAGAAACTCCCAAGTCCCACATTATATTTTTCCTACGATTTTCTTTCACCAAATTTCAGATCCGACTTCTGTTTAGGCATATCAACATCAGGGACACGTTTGAAAGAGATTTTGAGGTATAATTCCAATTTATTTAAGAACAGTTCCTGAATAGTGTCGTCTTTTCACCGACGCCGCCAGCGCTAGAGCACCAAACATCCAATGCTGATTGACATACTTATTTGATGGCGAGTGTCTGACAAGGGTCTTTATACGTCATCCTACTTGTAAATTATTATAACCAAATACATGGTCTTATTGTAATATTGTTTAACCACTGGAAAATTATTAATGACCTGGTTAGTCCATTATTATTATATTATATTATTTACGTTTCAACATTCAGTTTGGATGAAATAGGTTATACATTTTCAAGGACAATTTGCAAAAGATAAGAATTAATCAACGTATATAATAAAGGTATGCTATCTCGTGTACTGGAAAAAATTTCCTTCCTGACCTGCTTGTAGTCTTTCATTTGAAAACGAAAATGGAAATTTCCATACTTCATACAAGCCAAGGCATCCGCTGATTAAGGAATGCTCCACTGGATTAAAAATGGGGAATCTCTGTGATTCCAGATTAATATGTAGTTATCTGAATCTAATGAAAATCACAATTAAATAATCGGTCATAATCATTATCGTCGTTATCGTCATTGTCGTACGTCTCTGCAACGAAAACGGAGATTTATATGCTTCATGCAGTCCAAAGCAACCACTGATAAATGATTGCTCAAACGAGTTTTAAAAAGGGGGATTTAAGAATTATGGTCATCGTCATTATTGACATCATCGTCGACAGTGCGATCTTCATTACTTGTCTACTATATAAAATCATACATGAAGACAGATGATTGTACCCAGTGTTTTCTCACTAATATATCTTTACAACACGGAGATGTTATGGTAGTTAAATGGCCTAAATGGTTAAAGCGTCCGCCTCGGATGCGGGAGGTCGCGGGTTCGAACCCTGGCAGACTGGTAAAAAATATTACTAGCAGCTGCCTGACTAGGCGCTCAGCATAAAGAGGTTATTGTTAGGACTGGTCGGCCTGGTGTCAGGATAATGTGAATGGGTTTGACATAATGCCACATGTATGCGGCATGATGCCTCCGTGATAGACATCACTATAAACTGCCACACTGCAGACACCAATGCGATATGACTGAAAAGTTGTTAAAGCTGCGTTAAAATTCCAAATCACACACACAAACACACACACACACACACACGGTAGTTAATTGGAAGGTATAGTGTACCGTTCATTCAAGATAATTATTCTAAACTCTTTGCGGCTGTGCCCTGTCATCAAAAGTGTATAGCGCACTATACTGTTCACTGTTGTGCACTACTTTCTTATCTCTAGGTAGTGGTCTCCAATGTTCACTGTAGTTATCGCCTTGTTCACAGCGAATAGCGTACAATATAGTCCATAACAATACTTACTGTGCCGCTCCACCATGTTCACTACTGTGCACTATATTGACCACAGTAGTGTAATAAATGGAACCCTGAATTGCACTGCCTTGTACACTATCATGCATTGTATAGCAAAGTGCACTATATTTTAAAGAATAGTATACTACATTCTCCGTTAGTTATTCACTCCTTGTGTTAATCTATGAACAAATTAGTCTCCAACATTTGTAGGTCTGAGAGAGAGATTCCGTTTTCTTTTGATCGTCTTGTATCATTTAAGACAGCTGCAAACATTAGATAACAATATGTGTGAGCGATATTTAATATTTAATTACAACCAAGAAATTACCATTTTATTAATGATTTATTTACATTAAAATATCGTGTATAAACATAAAGATTAAAGCTGTAAAACTACTTTTTTAATGACGAAAGGCACGTGATGGGCGGAAATAATACGTCACTGATAACGTGAATTACACCGTTGGTACGGGCAACGTCAGCAATCATGACCTCTGCATTGTTTATCATAACTTTGACTACAAAATACAAAAATACATATATTTAGTTAGGTTACGTCGGGTAAGAGACAAAACCTTAATATCACATAAATGTTTACAAACCTAAATATACTTTTCATACATAATTATTAAACTTGATTTGAGCATTAATTTTGCCAACAAAAACTACTAATTGATCCGAAAATTGGCTTAAAGATTCGCCTATTTAACAGTAAGGATGCATTAAACAAATTCTAAATATAACTTGAGGTCATTCTAGTATCAGAGTCTTTCGTGGAACATAATGAAGTCGCAACGCTCTCCTGATTCCAAATTTTCTCCTTCGTTAAAAATGGAGATTATATCCAAGGTAATGATGGTCATCCGTTGTACCATACTCCTTTGATCTTTTAATGAATTAAAATATTATGGAATGAAATCAAAATTTTTAGACTACATGTCTCGACAGTTCCTCAAAATTGGAAAAGGCCTTTTTGACTACAGTGGTAATTTAAAAATACGAAACGATTTTGCGGTGGGTTTTTGTTTGCATCTGTCATATATGCTGCACACTAGTATTTGGTGTAGACACAGGTACAATGCTATTGTTGAATAAAGTTTGAGAACACAAGTAATGGGTGTAGAAATGGACATGATGATATTTCTGAAGAAAGTTTGAGAACACATTAATTGGTTTAGAAAAGAGCAATGTTCTAATACAGTATGGGTCTTTAATACAACCCGAACACCAGCAATGGAATAGATTCAGATGAATTATTTAATTACTTTGTTTTAAATGCTCGCAGTAAGGTTATAAAACAAAACGACTTGCAAATAAAAAAGATTGCATTCAATTTTGTAAACAAATTTATATGTACACAGTAAATGTACAGGATATGATAAATGCATTATTTGTCCTTTCGGAGATATAAACAATAGTGTATTTATTGTTTGAGTGCACAAATGTAAACCTTTTATGAATTAACGACTGTTGAAAGGTAATTTTAATATTAGCATAGTAGTTGAAAACGTTTATAACATTTCGAAATAGTGCTTCTTGCACCAATAGATTAAAATGAGCAACATTAAAATTAGCAAAATTAAAATGTTCAAAATTACAATTCAGTTGTTGTACACCTATATAAAGTTTTAAAACAAATTATAACGTAAAACAGTTCAGACAAAATTTTAGTGCAGAATGGTCAGACCAATATATACATTTTATACATATTAAACTTATATATAATACTGTCTCTATATTTATCATTTGCATATCTTTTCTGGGTTTAATTGGACCTTTTCATAATATATGTACCATGAATTCAAGGCCACGAAGTAATATGTCAAAAAGGCATGAAATCCCAGTTGTCGCTTGTCAACATCGTGCTCCTTATGTGACCTCGTTATCTTTGCGCGTTATTGACCTTGCTCTTAAGTTCGAATATAACAAAGGCTAGCGAATGTTGTAGGCAAAAACCGAAATCATTAATAAACTAGTGGAGATGAAACGAACCTCAAGGTCAAGGTAATAGGTATCCCCCAAAACGTATGCGTGCAGACTAAAATTAAATATGTGGACTTGTTGAAATGCGGAATTTGAGAAGCTTCCCAGGATGAACACCAGCTCTAGCAGCATCTCTGCATTTATTACTTGAATATTATTTTCCAATGGACAATAACTCTAACGGCACTGAACATTTTCTTCTTAATCCATGAATTTGCTGAAACGATGGAATTTGCTACAGCTGTTTAGATTAATTCAATTTAAATTAGGCTAATTTGCTTCAAAATTTATTCGTAACATAGTTTAATTTTTATAAATCCGTTGCAGTTTCTTATGTACATTTTGTTCCGGATATATCTTTCTCACTTTAAAATTGTGTTTGTATATAACTATATACTTTTCATGTTTGATTACTGGTTTTCGGAAATTTCTTGGGGTGATGTAAAAATGAAGTAATTTGGTTAGACAATAGTCCACCCACACGCAACATATTTAGCTTTTTGTCATTTCTCTTCGCTTCGAATTTTAATCTAACTAATATAACCAGGACTCATTCCTCTGTTAAGAATAGCAGCGCGAACATATGTATACAAATACAAATAATCTTAGGAAGCATTGGAAACTAATAGGTATCCCTCTTTCAGGAGTCAGTACACCTTTATGTTCCCTATATATCCATTCCATTTGCTACTGATTATTGAACTTTTAAGTATGACCAAATCAAATTAATTCATATTTTGATAAAAATTATCTTCCTAAACTAAATTGACAGGTACGTTTTTATCATAATTTATACTGCATTATGGTATTTAATTGTAAACAACAAGGTGTTTCGGTTCATAGATTTGACGTTCAGTTCCTGATTACTTGCTATGTGCTGTAGCCAAAATTCATATAGATTATAACGCCATAATTCCCATGTTGAAATGTTGTTATATTTGTGTGCGTGGTGTGTTCTGGAACGTATTTCTTATTCTTCCGATTCCCCTTCATCAAAGCCCTCGACCACCCTTGAACTGTCAATCATGATAATGTAGATAGTTCTTCGTACTGCCATGACTATTCTCTCTCTCTCTCTCTCTCTCTCTGATGAACCAAATTCTTTTGTCTTCCAATAATATCATATTGTAATATTCGTTTTCACTACTGATGTATAATGTACTAATTTCTGTATAGGAAAGGCTGTTCTTAAGTTGTCGGAACTTGTAGCCCAATCTGATTATAACACTTACGGAAACAAATGTAATATATATATATATATATATATATATATATATATATATATATATATATATATATATATATGTGTGTGTCTCTAATTAAATTGTTATATTTTGTATTCAGGTGGCTTGTGCTGATCAATTCCGTATCTCTGCTCAGATCTTAGTGTATTCCCTACATTATTTCATATTTGACTATTTGCTCGACCCGGACCAAAGCACCGTGGTGGTATATCATCCTCTAGACATCGACAACCACACACACACACACACACACACACACACACACATATGTATTCAAAATTTGCTACACAACCGAACTATTGATAATTTAACAATCCATGAACACACCATTACAATTGACATTGATTATCAACAAGTAGAAATGTTGTTTCATTTGTGGTAATATGGATAAAGTGTTTATTGAAAAATTGTATATCAAACCAATATACTTGCCACGACAAAGAGCATGACATCGGATTGACGAACAGCCAAAAGGTTGAACAAATGGTGACCTTATATGTTACATTTCGTGGAGTAGTGACTACTAACCACAGAAACCACAAACTTGACAGTGACCTTAATTTGATACTTTGATACTGACCATTCAAGACTGACAATTCGGAACTAGGAGATAAGCACGCCTCCATTTATTCCCACGACCATTTGGAAAGTAACGTAACTTTGCACTTACACTTCACTATCTTGTGTGCTCATCAGTCAATACAAGACATGCATGTGCTCAACACACGTTCATATTTGGGTATTTTACCGAAAATAGCATAGTGGCGTGATATAGATTTCTTATTTTCATGACAATTCATTTTTTAAGGGAATCCTGACGTAAAAAGCAACCAAAGGTCGTATATATTACAGACCAAACAAGGTGCCTCGGGTGGACGATTGGTGTAAAGCGCTAGCCTTTACCCTTCTCTGCTATCTCACCTATGTCCGCGTGGGTCACTGCGAATATGTATATGTATGATAGCATGCCAGTAGCTTCCCGAGGGTCGGTGGTTCCATTAGAGGTTTTCACAGGTTCTTCTTACTCCAACAGTTATACTGATCTGGAAGTATCGTGTACTGAAAAACGGCGTTAAACTCACAAGAACATAGACATGTCATTGAATAGATAGATATACAGTGTTGTCGCAAAGGCGAACATGCCATTGTATCGTCGATGGCGTTATCAGGGACACCTAATACTTTTTCATAACATCACTATAGTGCATCAAAAATGTTTCAATGTATCCTTTATTCATTGGTTATGTTAGGAGAGAGTGAAACATTAGTGTCCACAGTATCCAGTCAAACTGCTTGAAAAATAACGTAACGAACTTACATACACACACCTGCCAGATGACAAGAAAGTATGGAATGGAAATTTTCCCTTTACCTTTTTTATTTGTCTATGTGTGTCCATAGAAGAGTTTGTGTATTTATCCTTGCATGGTGTTTGTTTTCTTAGATTTACGTTTCTAGTGATGAACATTTCAGACAACCGTTTTGATATTGCTTATGAAAACAAACTGAAGCAGTAGCTATTCTCGAATATATCTTTAGACAGCAAAATTCTGATTTATTGCTTTTTTATTTGTTCTAAACCAGTTTTTTGTGTTCTCCTATCACAATTATAATGTGTAGATGCTGTATCGCGTCACATATCTGCGTCACCAGGTATGCTAAGTTGACTCCATGTGGCCTAAATCGTGCTCTGCCTAGTTTTATTGACCATCTTTCTGATCGCTAGCATCGAGAAGATTCGTATTGATGGTTATTTGTTTAACATATATTTACATTATACATTGGAACTTTCATGAAGGTTTAGTACTATCAGCAAGAAATAGATTAGTCCTAATATTTTCTCATCATCATCATCATAATGACGATTTTTCCTAATTAATGACCCTGATACGACTGTGTTCTAAACTGCATAATCAACTATATTTTTGTTGCTAGTTATTAACAACAAAAAAATACCAAGGAAACTTTTAGAAATATTTAAGTTAAAGATATACGCGTCTTATTTAAATTACACTATCTCCAGACCACTGAAACTTGCACTGCAGGAATTTTACGAATGAAGTAAGGAAAGAAAGAATGGAAAAGATTGTGCAACTGAAACAAATAAGAAATATATTTATTTTACAGGATTGGTAGGAAATGATTACTGTATTTTATACTTTATTGCTTCTTTAAAGATACGCTGTGATGTTTTCTTATTTTAATTCAGAAACATAGGCTTAATAATCAATTGTTTGAAAGCCTGATGTTTTAATTATAGTACAGCTTTCATTAATGTTATACATCTAAGCGTCTATACATTTAAAGGTTTATTGATATTTTCTATATGATCCAATGTGCTTTCTTTAGCTTTCTACTTTTTAAATCACAAAACTTACATGCAAACCTGATAGGAGTGTGCCAACGATATTTCATATTCATCAAGGTGAGAATAGCTGTGAAGGTAATGATATTTCATATTCATCAAGGTGAGAATAGCTGTGAAGGTAATGAAATCATTGCTATTTTATTTCGATAATAATTTTACAGCTATCACCATTTGGATTGCGCATGTCCTTCATTTCGGTGCTAGTAAAATTCTGTGGTCAACATTTTCATGATTGCTTTATATGAAGACCTCGGAAATCATATTCATTTTAAATCTATTGGTTTGTTGGATTTATGAAAATTAGCTTCCTTCAAACGCGCATAAGGTGTGATTGCCTGTCAGTCTAAACAATTGTCTGGTTGTTTCATCAACAAATTTGCCTGTTTATGTTGTTTTTCATATAGATTTGCTTGTTTTTCTTATTATCTCTCGTTTTACACGTTCAAGGAGATTGTTAAACTTTTACTCAAATGAAGGAAACTTCAATAGGTACCTATAACTTTAAACAGATGATTTGGTATTCTTGTTCATGTGAGTAACTGACTATCTACATGATTAAGGACAAACGTTCACTCGACATACACACAACAGTTGTATCTTTGAACATAACTGTGCATGCTTTGTGAATGTCTGTCATTCGAAAAGTAAAACTTCAAGTACACATGCTTAATGTTATGCTGATTGCTTCCAATGTTGTTAAACATCCGGGATCAACATGACTAGCAAATATCAGCTCCCCTGTGTGTGTGTGTGTGTGTGTGTGTGTGTGTGTGAGAGAGAGAGAGAGAGAGAGAGAGAGAGAGATGTTCGTGTATATTGCCCTGAATGGAACAAACAATACTGTATTGTCGTTACCTTGCTATAATTTACCTACACTAGTTATGTACACATTCTAATAGATTTGCCATACCGTTAGAGATGACGTAAGATGGTGTAAATCTCAAAGTTGAGAGTGAATTCATAAAAAGAATATGCTATTGGGTTATTGTCCCCCCACCCCGTCTCTGACAAGAACAAAATCACATACACATTACATTGTAGCACTATTCAATAAATATATGGCAGTCTATGCTGCGTAATTCAAGATACCCCCCCCCCACTTGAGGTCATCCGTACAGACACTACAGACATGAACGTCGACAGACACAAATATTGATCTTAGATTCTCATTTAAAATATAGAACGTTGATGAAAATAAAATGAATTCAACTCATTGAAGAATAATTTCATAATAGTTAACACACCCTGAACTTTGCCGAAGAAAAGGCTTTGTGCTATCTGAAATAAACACAAACGCCAGCCAAAATGTTTTTAAAGTAATACTTAATGCATCGTAAAAGCTAATAAAATTTAGCGAACATAAAGTCTTATGCGACATGATTGATCGCTCACTAGACATAATACTTATAGAGGATTGTGTTGTGAAGTGTTCAAACTTACCATCGTAAAGTAAACTAGCCGTATGTTCTTCGTTGATTTCAAAAGTATGATGAAAACAATAAACACTTGCAATTAAGACGCTAATACATTTAGGACAACACGAACAACTAAAATTTAACATCAGGACTGGTTTCCTTTAAATAAGTTAACCCAGACTATGAATGAGTATAATACCGTGACGAACATACTGGGTTACAACGTTCTGTGAGCAAACCACACTCCAACAAAAATCAAGCAATCATGTACGTATAATCTGTCTCCCAAAAGAACGCTTCACTGGTATTTAAAGAACAGGGATAATAAACGTTTAATTGCATCAACCCATGTCAAGGTTGTTAAAGAGAAATCTAAGCCAGCAATATAAGATATCACGATCATTTTCCAGGAAAACTGAGACAATGAGTGTAATCGGAATTACAGACAACTATATACTATAAAACTCTTTGTCCACAATTGGTCGCGCTCATTGACTCAAATTGTTATCAGCTTCTTTTTTCGACAGTCGCATTTTTCAGATGACTTTCCTTCAACTGAGCCAGTTCGCTTATGCATTGTGTACCATCAATGAATAATGTACAAACATGCAGTTCAGACTAAAGCTGGTGGGGTTTCTGTGAAGATTAAAATGTCGTTCTTTATTAACGCATCGCTGTCTGCTTAACTGGCATGTGTTGGGTGAATATTCATTTTTTTTTATTTGCTTTAGAATGACAAGTTCTAAATATCCATGTGTGTCTGTGTGTGTCATTTTTAGCTTTTAAGCTCCAAGATATTTGGGCACAGCTGACAGAAATTAGGATGTGGCTGAAACCAACAGGTCAAATTTAGACAGGTTAGAGAAAGATTCTGAAGTACATTTCGTGACTGTTTAATAACAGTTACTGAATATATTCGTTTTTCCAACCACTACATTAGCCCTGGAGGCCAAATACGAATGTTGATTGGCCAGTGTATATGTTGGTTAAATCCATGGCATGCTTGAGGATGCCCGAACGTCAATACATCGTATTAAGTTTTGACAAAGTTCCGTGTGATAACTGTGTCACCGAATCTGGTCAAAGCGTAAAGTTCTATATTTTTCTATCTAAACACTAATGGTTAAAATGTTGCTGAACAGCGTGTGTACTTACTGAACATTTGTTACAGGTTGAAAGTTGCAGAGACTGATTTATTAAAGGAGCGCATACAAATTTGGTGAGGCGAGTGTTAATAATGGTGGCTAGATAAACCTGAATTCCTTTTGAACAAGTTCGTCTAGTGTGGATTTCCCAGGCGAAGTCTCTTGAATTACAAATGTCGTACATTGCAAATCTAGCCAGTCTTAGGAGAGAGTGCCATGGTTCAGTTGACAGTAAAGGTGTATTTCCTCATAACGATTGGCCAAGGGATGTCTAGTTTGAAGTCTTTGAGAGACACGTAATCAGTGACAGACATTCTGCAAAAGGGAAAAAGAGAGCGAATCTCAAAGCATGGTACAATGGCTTAATTTAATATAGTACAATTCTTTGATGTCAGTCTTAAGATATTTGTTTAAATTTATTTGTGAATAACGTATGCTTAGAATTGGTTATTATTCGGTTTACAGGAAGTTTATGCCGAAAGACTGTTAGTTAACAAATAAAATAGCTAAGAGGAGAAGTGAATTTTGTTCGAGATATTTGTATAACTATAATTATGTTCTAGCAGAAGTGCATCCTACAATTGGACTTTTACAATTTTGTCTTTTTCATCCATTTTTAATTAATTCATTAAATTTCTATTTAAATTGTTCTATTTTTGCACGAGGGCTCGTGTTGTCCTATTCTATACCACTGTTCATATCTCCATTTATTCCATCCATGAATTTCATATTTTAATATTCGTTCGCTCTCGATCATGACACCGTGCGTGATCTAACTTCCTCTAGATATCGACGTTTAGGTGTATCATTTAAAACATGTTTAAACATTGAGCTATCTTTTTGTATGAGCGATATTTGAGATTTAATAGCAGCCAAGAAATTATTGGAAATTCATTTACATCCAAACATCATGTATAAAATTAAAATTAATCGAAAAACTCTTCATAAACTACTGTCAATATGACGAATATCCCAATGATAACGTGGATTTCTCCGCTGGTACAGGCAACGTCAGCAATCATGACTTCGACATTGTTTTCCATAACTCTCACTACAAAATATAAAAACAAAGAGTGATTGAGATATTTATTAAAGGTGAGATAAGAAGCTCTGATATTACAAACAGGTTTACAGACATAAACGCACATTTAATACATAATTAAAACAATTAATTTGGACTTTAATTTGGCCATCTCAGATTGTTTGATTCGAAACTTTGGTTTATAGTTCCGTTGATTAAATACCGGCCACGCCAAATAGAGCTGCAATACAGTGGGTCGGCTAGAACCATATTGACTAAATTGCTTCCATATTGAAGTCTCTGTTTGGACATAAAGTCTCTTTATGAAATCCAGATGCAGTCTTACTGTCCTCTCAATTTACCTGCCTCTAATTTTGCACCTCTTTGCTTATCATATGTCTTTTATAAATGTTTTATATCTTGCTGCCTGTCCATCTGAAATGCTCGTGCGCTTTTATTTCACAAGCGCAACCAAACAGAGTTTTACTTCCAACGATCGTGACCATTTGATGTTTTCCCTCAAAGGTTGGAATCGACATTCCATGATGAAAGGATGCGCTCCAGAAGGTTCCTTCGACGATGTGATAAGTTAAAACATCTAAACCTAGAACATCATGAGTAACAGATAGAAAATAAGATCAACGTTTCCTTCACATATTGTTATTTCATTACACTCATCATCTTTCATCAGGAAGAGCAGTTTACTTATTGATCGATATAATTGTTGTTATCAAGCAAGAAGCAGTGAATAAATAGTAAATATTTATTTTGTAGGAGGCTTCAAGATAAAGGAAATAGATATTTGGAAGCTCCTAATAATATTAAGGTTGAAAGTATGTATGTATGTATGTATGTATGTATGTATGTGTCAGTGATACAAAAATACACGTCGAAGAGAATAAAACAACGCTAACGTTCATATTTTTTATCATTGCGTCAGAGCACCAGGCCAAATAAATCACAAAACTATGTAGCTTTTTGAATGACAGCTAAATCCAGACAGCTAAATCCAGACAGCCTGAATTAAATCCTTTAAAGGTTGACTTCGTTATTTATTATATGAAGTGATATTACGATTTCACAAACTATAAATGGCCAGTTATACCTGTAGCTGCTAGATTCTAGCAAAATATAAGGACATACTTTTCTTCCAATCGGTTCATCAGAAAAGCGTATAATTATAGAATGAGCATTATTATTGAATGAATTCAAAAGAAACAGTTGATATAAATTTAATTGGATTTATATACCACGTGATTATCTACATATGCATAAATCCCTCCCCAAATTTGTCCGAACAGTGTGAGGTTAATCTGAGCACCTCGATGCATTTCGTGTTCCGATGACTGACACAAAAGTCTGTGACTAATTGCCATTACTTTTTACAGTAAGAAATCCTGGTATCTTTATCACTCTAACTAGGTTCGATTGAAGAGAAAGCTTTAAGATGGAACAAATCAGCATGGGATAACCATTTTTTTGCTGTCAATTACGCACTTTCGGGTATTTCTGGTGATACATGTGTGCGATGATGGTGTAAATTTTAAACTTTTATCTTGTAGACTAAAAAATCTTGACCTTGAATCTGATCATCGCGTATTTTTGAAACTAATAATTTTATCATTCTTTCTTTTCCTAAGATGTATTATGTATTATCAATAACGATATTTTCAAACTTCCAGCTACGATGTCATTGGTTTACTGACATAGGTGAGAAGTAGGTATTATTATCGTACTCGGATAAGAAACGAGATTTAAATCGCACCTTTTGCTAGGCCAGGAACAACGCACCCGCTTTGAAGGCTGTTTGTGGGCTTTATTGTTGCTTCATTTAATTAAACGATAATAAAGCATGACATCCATCAGAAACTGTGTCCAAAGATTGTCTTTGTTTAACAATATTGAACGTGTGTGATCCAAATCGGACCTATATTACCAATCGCAAAAGAAAAGGACTAAGATATGTTCAGTTGCCGTCAACACTTTTAAAAAAAAAACTTTCTGTATTGAAAAACATAGCATCAGTTCCAACTGATCCAATTGATCGGACATACCAGCTGACAAAGCATGATTATCTGTGCGAAAGTAGCTCTCATTTTCAAACAAACTTTTGTTTGCATTTGTTTGAAATGATAAGGTTGCATTTATTTCGTTATTTTATTGGACGATATACTCGGATCTAATATTCATACATATGCGTAAAGTGTTTATTTACACAGTTATATGAATATAATTTTGAGGACTTGACATTTTACAAAAGCGTTGCATTCAAGGGAATATTCATACCCAAAAAGAAACAAGAGATGAAAGAACATGTTAGCAGTACATTTTCACCATGAAATGGTAAGGGAATTCTAATGTCACTTTATGAAATGAACTTCGGAAACGCTCCAACGATCCTAGCTTGATTTCGTTAACAATGGAATATGTATCAAAGCTAAAGAAATAGCGTTTTCATCAAATTTGCGATCCCCTTTTAAATACGTTTTGATTGAGAGAACCATTTCAAGATCAAATGTAATTCATAACAAAAATTACTTAAAAATCGAAATCTATAATTCTTAAAATGTCAAAACAAAATAAAATTATTTCGATTTACGTAAATAGAGTATATGAGTCATATATATTTAACACTAGGAATGCGTGTACACATACGTGTGATGCAACACTAGGAATGAGTGTACACATACGTGTGATGCAACACTAGGAATGCGTGTACACATACGTGTGATGCAACACTAGGAATGGGTGTACACATACGTGTGATGCAACACTAGGAATGGGTGTACACATACGTGTGATGCAACACTAGGAATGGGTGTACACATACGTGTGATGCAACACTAGGAATGGGTGTACACATACGTGTGATGCAACACTAGGAATGGGTGCACACATACGTGTGATGACACATACTTGTGATGCTTGCTGACGGCAAGAATATGCGTGTGTTCTAGAATTGGAACCTGAAGTTGCCATACACACATTTAGATAACGTTTTTCATTATGTTCCTTTACACATTGATGACAGGAAATTGAGGGATTTTCAACTATAATATTAGATCACATTTTGTGTTTAAATGTATTTTTACACAATGACAAAATCTTACATAATCTCAAATGTCGTTTTAGTAAACTAGAGAAGGAATCAGTTATATGAATGTATCTGTATGGAACTGATTGTCCAAACATTGTTTACTTTCTCACTGCTATCTATGGCTCAATATTATCGAAATAACTGTAGAGTATTTTCTTCTGGCAAACATTTTATATGCTAAATCTGTAAAACATATTTGGAAGTAAGACAGTGCAATAACAGTTTTGTACGTATGGTAAGCCATAAATAAATGTTTTTGACATATATATTAGTTTTATATAGCTCTTTTATTAATGCCATATTTAATCATATTTTGTTTCAACATGTAATGAAAATATCAGTATTGCATTGATTAGATATATAAGGAAAGTGCTATCAATGTCATATCAATTGATATAATGCTTGATACTATTAGTCTGAATACTATTTAATACAAATATTACTATAATACAGGTTAGAGAATTTATATTTTGTACTCTACGGAGATTCGAGCCCAGGTCAGCGGGTAAACGGCGTCCTTCGTCTTGCTTGCACACACCAGCCCATATTCTATCACGACTAAGCACACATCACAACAATGAAGCAACTGAGTCGATGCACTCGTGTGTAGCAAACACACTCGCATGATGATCTAATAATTAATTCTCATCTATCCACTCAGTCATTCCGATTTCCTATGAAATAAATCAAGGTATATAGAATTAATTATGCTAGACACAACGGAAATTGCGACCGCTGGATTCTATAGGAGAATGCATGATAAGAGTAGGCGAAAATACAAATTTAATGCAAATATACTCTCGAATCTCCGTAGAGAACGAAATAAAAATTATTTAACATAAATGACAGCAGTATTTGTATCAAGTATTAATTCTACCTACTGTATGTGTGTATGTGTGTTTGTGCTTGTGTGTGTACCGGTTGACAAATATTGTTTTCTCTTTGTTGTATCTGCTTTGGCCAAAACAATTTCCCATCTTTGTTGTTACAGAAATAATAACTAAATAAATAAACGTCTCGCTACTATCACATCGGTGACAATAGAGCATTGAAATTGTGAAGATAAATGACCTTATATGGCACATGTATGACCTGAGTTGTGCTATTTCTCACATTTTGATCATGAGTTCAAGGCCGCGAATTAGTATCAGCCAGAAAGATGTGAAGAGCAGGTGTGTCTCTGGTCAATAAATCCATTACGACATAACCTCGCTATTTTTGTTTGTTAGTGATCTTTCTCTGATGTACGAAACCAATAGCGGCTTGCAATTATTGTTGAGATAGTAAAATCCCAAGCCACTAATAGACCATTGCAAATGACTAATAAACCATTGCAGATGAACACAATCACACAATCACAATCACTCGATCAAGTCTCAATAGACTTGGTATTCTGTAAAACGTGTGGATGTAGCCTAAGAGAAATATGTGGATCTGTCACTAAATGCTGAACTTTAGACAATTCATAGTTGGAACAGTAACAGTTGTGATCTGAATACATCACTTGTAATTCGTGTATTTAAAACTTTTATAGTCCTATGTACGGTGACCATTTTACCTAAACTACCTGCTTGAATATATTGAAACCATACCGTGTATATATATATATATATATATATATATATATATATATATATATATATATATATATATATATATATATATATATATATATATATATATATATATATATATATATAAAGTATGTATGAATTCTGAGAGCGCAACAACAACTGGACTCCATAGTGTAGTAGTAAACTAACTACACAATTAATATTTATTAGTCATATTCTACAAACTTGATTTGTTTCGTAGTATTTTAGGACAGTTTAAAAGCTAATGAAAACTACGAGTATGCTTGTAACTAAATGTATGTTACAAACGATTTGACAGAGAAACAGTGTCAGTTGGACTCTGCAAGAACAATGGCAATTGGTACTGTACAGACAATGTGTAAATGACATTTTATCGCCAATAGACACCTACTGCTTTCCAAAGCATCATGATGCAAGACTTGCCATTACATCAGAGTGTAGATTATCATTTACCGAAAGGAGTGACGATAATGTCAAGTCAATCTTAGCAATGCAAGCATACCTTAACGAACAAACATATGACGAATGAAAGGAACAATTACACGACTTCTTTCAGTGTCGATGTGCATACGTGCACGTGCTTGTGTATGTATCCCTCTTGTTTTCGTTTTTCTTGAACTTACGGGGCCATATTTTTTATTATGAAAGAGTGCAAGTCAATAAAGATATAGACGCAAAAAGTAGGCCCCACCATTGAATCCGAATAGTTATAATTGAGCAGAAATACAGATCTGAAATACAGATCTGAATTTACAAATAAACATATGAAAATTAATGAAAGCAACTTTTTACTTCATTTACGCACGCCATATAATAATTTGCTAAATCTGTTTTGTAATATGGAACGTGACAGCTTGGCAGGGAAAATAAGGGCATTAGAGTTACAAATAATCAACCAAACGTAATACAACGTTGAAGTCTTTGTTTCCTAACTTATATTTCAATTTAAAATTTGAAATATTGCTTTAGATGCGACTAATACGGCATAATATTTTCGGACAAATAAATTTCATCTTGTTAGCTGTCACTGTAGCGCCATCTGTAGACATTTCCCAAAATAAACCCGTTGACTAGAAAAATAAAAATAAAATGGATGCCCTTCTCGAATATCTGAATTAGTTCTAAAATCTTTTCTGTGCTCCCACCACCATTCTATATTGTTCCACATGCTGGACCTCGTCTGATGTTCATGTCAGCAGAAATGATATGCTGATTCCATTGACACAAGCGTGATCAACGCCGTTTGACCAATAGCCATTTGAATAACTACCATGGTGACGGATCAGAGGTTACGGTTATTATCATGTCTATACTTGCATTAAAATTGGTTGTGAGATGAATATTGTATTCTATAGGGATGCTGTAGTAATAAAAGTAGTACCACTGCCATATCTAAGATCAACCTTACTATTTTGTCATCATCGTCATCATTATCGTCGTCATCATCATCATGATCATCATCATCAGCAGCAGCAGCAGCAGAAGTATGTCGAGTTTTCCTAACTCATGACCCTTTTGTGATTATATTCTTCTAAGCGATGTAATAATGGACTTTGATATCGGTGTTAGTAAAGAAAAGAACAACGAATGAACAAAATCAGAAATATTCCATATAGAGAGATATGCGTTTCTTTTCCACAAAACTATGTATTCCCTTTTGAACCTGTTCAATGAAGAAATTACCCTAACAAAGGCTTTAGAAAAGGCTACAATAATTGATGTCTTGCCTTCTTTTTTACTTTCTTCTTTAAGATTAGCCATGATAATCTGTGATAGAAGATAGCGATGTTTAATAATGAATACTTTGAAATTACGCATTTTTTTATTATATTATAATTAAAAGAAATATCTCCACATTTAAGCGTCCGCATATTACACGGTATATTGAAACTTCGTCTTTGATTCTGGATTTTTTTAATTTTTTGTTATCTTTGTGTAAGAAACTCAAAGCAAAAGAAATAATAATAAAAATAGGAAACAACATTTGTACAAACACACTAGGAATGTCCAAACGCTAGTTATTATTCATCAAAGTTAAGGCGGAATAGCTGTGATTTTAATGAATGGTATAATGGATTAGTACGATAATTGTTTTGCGATTATCACCATTGGTGTTGCGCATGTCCTACATTTTGGGCTAGGAGAAGGCAATGGTTTATGTAAAGAACTGTGAAATCATATTCAATGTACCTCAACTAGAATGTTCGATGTTTTAAAATTAGCGATCGACAGACACAGAAATTCTGTTTGCCTGCTGGTATAAACAATCGTCTGTTTGTCTCGTCAACAAGTTCGCCTGTTTATGTCGTCTTTAAACGGTGTGGTTCAAACAGAAGATCTATTAGAAATATCATGCACGGCGAAGTTTTGATTTATTTCCATTTCAGCATGCACATTAAAAGAATACTGTTAAACTTTTATTCAGGTTTACCACATAGGTATAGAGAATATTCAAATATGTACATGTTTGATAAGTAGGGTGTTTTGTCGCTCGAAAGAAAACAAACAAAATGCAAAACGCGATAAGATGTCCTTTCTGTTATTTACTTCCATTAAATATATACGCATTATAAATGACCATACATTATTTTCAGACCAGCAGTAAGATGTATACGATCTCAAAAGCGCAAAATATCATTAAAAAGAATGTGCTAAAATTGTTATTCTCTCTCTCTCTCTCTCTCTCTCTCTCTCTCTCTCTCTCTCTGAGACACAAACGGACAAAAAGATACACTACTGTGTACTTCAGCTGAGTAAAAATCGGATCTGCTATGATGTGGAATTAAAGATAAAGACACCAGAGGTCACGCTACAAATATGAACTTTGACAGATATAGATGCCCATTAACATGAACGATTGTGATGAATGCGATACTGAATTCAATGTATATATGTAATTATAAGGAGACTCTAAATACCATGCAAACTGATAGAAAGAGAAAAAGACAGTCACTTGGGAATAGTAATTGTATTTGATGGAGACAAAAGGTTCATGAATGCGGACTAAAGGATTCGTCTTGACAGTTGTCACATGAATCAAAATTCTTTTTCAAGTATTGTTTGAGTCATTTTAAAAGCGAATAAAAATTTAAAGATCATGCAATATTATCTAACATGACTGATAACTCACTAGGTATAATGTTTGAAGAGGATTTAAAATGAAATTTTCAAAACTACTTTCATAAACCAAACGTTCGGTATGTTCTATATGATTTCGAAAGCATTTTAATCCAATATACACATGTAAACAAGACTAATAAATGTTGGATAATACAAACAGTCAAACATATACCATCAGGACTGGGGCCTCAAGTGCCCTAGTGGTCTAAAGCGCTCATTGTTACTGATACTGCATTCTCACCTATGTCTGCGTGGGTTCGAGTCTCAGGCTCGGCGGGGCCCCGAGTGGCCGAGTGGTCTAAAGCGCTCTCCGTTACGGATCACTGCCATCTCACCTCTGTCTTCGTAGGTTCGAGTCTCGGATTCGGCCAATGTGGGTATGTGAGAAAGCTTGCCAGTAGCTTCTCGAGGGTCGGTGGTTCTTTCCGGGGATTTCCCGGGTTCTTCCTCCACCATTAATACTGGCCGCCATGTAACAACAACTCAGGCTCGGCCAATGTAGGTATGTGAGAAAGCTTGCCAGTAGCTTCTCGTGGGTCGGTGGTTCTTCCCGGGGTTTTTCAGGGTTTTTCCTCCACCAGCTATACTGGCGATAAAAATGATGTTTCTTATTATCACACTATCTTGTGCTGAAAAAGGCGCTAAACCCTAGAACAACAACAACAACAAAATCATTCGTACTGTCTTCACATCGAATCAAGTAGAAGAGGACTTTGAGCCTATAATATACATAGGAAAAGACTGCATTAAAACAGTCCCTGAACAACACCCCACCAACCTCCCAAAAAAAGGAAGTAACCTTGTACGTATTAAGTGTACCTATAATATACATAGGAAAAGACTGCATTAAAACAGTCCCTGAACACCACCCCACCAACCTCCCAAAAAAAGGAAGTAACCTTGTACGTATTAAGTGTACCTATAATATACATAGGAAAAGACTGCATTAAAACAGTCCCTGAACAACACCCCACCAACCTCCCAAACAAAGGAAGTAACCTTGTACGTATTAAGTGTACCTATAATATACATAGGAAAAGACTGCATTAAAACAGTCCCTGAACAACACCCCACCAACCTCCCAAAAAAGGAAGCAACCGTGTACGTATTAAGTGTACCTATAATTTACGATACATTGGTATTTAAAATATAAAAAAGAAGATACGAGATTTTCAGTTTCACGAATACATGTAATATCTTAGAAGCGGAAATATAAGCCAGCAGTGTAAGATACCGCGATCATTTAATAGCGAAGTACATAATGAATGTAAACTGTAATACATACCACCATATCGCAAAACACGCTTTAGCCTCATTTGCTTATCAGCTTGTTTATTCGACTGCTTTAATGCAACTGTTGCAGCTTTTCTTATGTACTGCATAATAACATATAGACATGTAGCCTAGAGCAAAGCTGATGGGTTTTGGTTTGCGATAAAAATGATGTTTCTTATTATCACACTACAGTTTGATTATTTGGCGTAAGTATGATGTACTTTTAAAGATATTAAATACAAAGTATGACACAATTTTTGCCTTGTCGGTCTGATTTGCTTTAGATTGACATGTGAAGCGTTTTTTTTTTAAATTACTTTTCCTAAAATTTCAAATCTGACATCTATCTCTAAGCCTGATGAAATTCAAACACGTTTGAAAGAGATTTTGAAGTATATTTCGGAGATTGTTTAAGAACAATTTCTGAACATACTCGTTTTGCCACCTATGCCGTTATCACGTGAGCAATAGATCGGAATACTAAGTGACAGTTGTATTTGTTAGTATGTGTTTAAGTAAGGTAAGATTAAATCTTCACACTTCCAAAACATTATAAACAATTTTATAGTCTTAATTTAATAGTGTTTAACCAGTTAAAAAATCTGTTTTCTTGATTGCTCAGTTTTGCTTATATTTGATTATTTACGTATGATGTATTCAGTTTGGATGAAACAGGTGATACATTTGCAATGACAAGTTGTTCTAGATGTAAATTAATCAACATTTATGTTACATATACCTACCTACTCGTATACCTGAGCGAATTACCATGCCGTATTTGTTATCAGCAAGGCTAATCTTTATTGTTGTTAATTAAATTACCTGGCGGTGTCTTTACATATCAAGAACACCTGATAAAATATCATGCTTTTTCTTGAATCAGGATTATTCTGAAGTTACACAAGTAGACATGTTTATGTGAAGAAAACAAGTAGAGAGACAGACAGAAGTAGGGAGGTAATAGTTTTAATAATTACAACTTTCATTTATTCACTCTTTCATTAATTCATTATATTTCTTTCTTCCTCCTTTTTTTCCAAATGAGATTAGTACTACGGGATGTATACACTGATAGCAGACAACTCCGAAAGCTGTCACACACATCCACCAATTCAAACTTACTTTTTGAGCATTGTTTGCTATCTCTTCTTAGAAAACGGGAGCCAAGATTTTGACACTTCATGCAACCCTATGTTTTCTTTGATTACTCATTGTTCAACGAAGGTATATAATATGGTATCAATGCGAGTCCTGCTTAATATGTAACTATTTGTTTTCATCATTATCGTCATCATCGTCAACCGTGTGGTGTTCATTATTGATCCACTATACAAAATGATACACAAAGGCGTATCCTTGTGCCCAGTATTTTTGTACAACTTTATCTATAATTAAGATAGTTAATTCATTGCAAATTATAATTCAGTGTTCATTCAAGAAACCACGCTATTCACTTTGTGGCAAAGATGTCCCGCCACATTTGCTACAGCGTACTATATCGTTCGCTGTAGTGGGCCGCTTTCGTATGTGTAGTACACTCCAAATGTTACTGTAGTTACCGCCCTGTTCACAAAAGATCACTACATCAGTCCCATAGGGTGGTATTGGCTGGTCCACAACAATGTTTAGTGTTGTGCTTCACCTTGTTCACTGCTGTGCATTGCACTATCCGCTATAGTGTACAGCATGGAACTCGGTAGTGATTCGCCTTGTACACTATCATGCACAGTACACCAAAGTGCACTATGTCGAAAATTATTGTACATTCTTTGTCCGCTATTTGTTCACTCCTAGCGTGAATCGATGAACAAGTTAGACTTGATCAGTGTTGGATCGGAAGGGGGTGGGGGGTGGGGGGTAGTGGTGAAAAGGAAGAGAGATTTCTTTATCGTTTGATCGTCTTATGTCATGTCATTTAAACATTTGATATCCTTTCGGTGTGAGCGAATCTTGACATTTATTAATAAACAAGAAATCACTACTTTAATCACAATTTATTTACATGAAACATCATGTACAAAAGTAGAAAATAATACAAAAAGCTGAATAAACTAATTTTTGTTTGGTGAAGGGCACGTCAAGGGCGGAATTAATACGTTACTGATAACGTGAATTAGACCGTTGGTACAGGCAACGTTAGGGGGCCCCGAGTGGCCGAGTGGTCTAAAGCGCTCACCGTTCCGGATCACTGCCATCTCACCTCTGTCTGCGTATGTTCGAGTCCAAGGCTCGGCTAGCGTGGGTACGTGGGAGAGCCTGCCAGTAGCTTCTCGTGGGTCGGTGGTTCTTTCCTGGGTTTTCCAGGGTTCTTCCTCCACCAGTTATACTGGCCGCCATATATGGCCTATCTTGTGCTGAAAATGGCGTTAAACCCCAGAACAACAACAACAACAACAGGCAACGTCAGCAATCACGACCTCTGCACTGTTTATCATAACTTTCACTGCAAAAACAACCCCAACATACACACATAGCTTGATTTAGATATTTATATATAGGTCATATCACAAAGCTGTAATATTACAAACATGTTTACAGACTTAAAGATAATCATTAAACGTGATTAGATGTCAATGTTGATAACTCAGATGATTCGAAACTTTGACCTAATGGTCCGTTGATTAAATATGGCCTGAATTACACCAAAGAAATTGAAACAGGAGTTTAAACCTCAGCCAATAACCCGTTATTTCCGTTGGCTAAACAATGAGTATGATTTAAAATTGATTAATCAAATGTCTTAAGTTAAACAAACTTCACAGTTTCGTAAAATCGAGCCAGATTAAATTAATGTATCACACTGAAGAAAAACAACAACAAATATGGATATAGCTCAAGTCCAGGCGAAATACATTGGGTCGGTCAGAGCTATATGGACTAAACATTTAGCCATTCAAATTGCCGGATTCTATATTTAAGTCTCAGTTTGGAAATAAAGTCTCGTCATGTAATCCAGACGCAAACATTTCTGTCCTGTCAGTGTAGCTGTCGCCGCTTATACACCTCACTGCTTATCATTTGTCTTAGTGTATGTATTTCGTGTTGGCGGCCTGTCGATATGAAATGTATGTAGGTGAGACTGGCGTAGGAGGACAAGGGCTACGTCGGTCCTTAGGTCGGTTTATCTGCCCGTTAGTTGGTCGATCTGTCGGTAGGTCGGAAGTTGTTTGTAGGTATCGAGGTGTTTGATTTTCACAAATGCAGTCACACTATGTTCTTACTTCCATCGGTCGTGACCATGAGATTCTTTCCCTCAAAGGTAGAAATCGACATTCCATTGTGGAAGGATGCGCTCCAAAATGTTCCCTCGACCACGTGATAAGTGAGAACATCTAAACCAAGAACAACATTAGTAATAAATAACATTTAAGACTGACATTTCCCTCACATATAGTTTAGAACAGCATTAGTAATAAATATCATTTAAGACTGACATTTCCCTCACATATAGTTTAGAACAGCATTAGTAATAAATATCATTTAAGACTTAATATTTTCCTCACATATAGTTTAGAACAGCATTAGTAATAAATATCATTTAAGACTGACATTTTCCTCACATATAGTTTAGAACAGCATTAGTAATAAATAGCATTTAAGACTGACATTTCCTTCGCATATCGAGATACTTAAAAGAGAATAACCCGTTGACAATACAAGTAAGTATTTAGCCTTCAAAATAAAATACAAGGATCATAGAAAAGTTTTAATAATATTAGGCTGAGAATTGCTACAATCTTCTGGAATTAACCTCTCAAAACAAAAGTAAATATTTTATCCCGCAATACTAATTGCAAACAAAATCAATTATGTTAAAGCCTTATGGTTAAGAAGATAAAGTTTCTAAAATATAAGATTACCTTTAATTATAGACAGCGCATGTTTCATGTAACCCAATATTGGTGGACAGGAATTTAAGACGAAAACGAAGCATTAGGGTAGTGGAAGAATGTGTACGCTTGTGTAACTCCCATTAATACAATACCTGTTAAGGCAGTCTTATTGGCCATGAGTTTTTGAAATTCACTGGGTGGAAGTTTCATGAAAGCTTCGTTTGGCGGGACAAAGACGGTGAATGGCCCACCTAAATTTAATGAAATATGAAAAGAATATAGGACTGAGATTACATAATATGATCTTTTTCCACTAATGCCTTGTTAAGGTTAAAATAAAGTCAAGCAAGATCAATTTGATCTTGCACTGAAGCTGACATCTGAGTAAAAGCTGTGAATTTTGTCGAGTTCTTATACGTTCCTGAAACAGTTTTGGTCACAAGGTATACGTTTTCATAGATGTTTGTGGAAGTTTAAATTAAGGCAATCAATCTCAGGACCACTTTCAGCCAGCGTCTTCATTTTCCAATATTAATTTCCACATACTCTTTCTCTCTCTCTCTCTCTCTCTCTCTCTCTCTCTCACACACACACACACAAACACACGCACACTATATATATATATATATATATATATATATATATATATATATATATATATATATATATATATATATATATATATATATATATATAAGTGTAATCTTCCAATGGATTCCGTTCATTCATGACTGCTAATGATGTCACACAAGATCAGTTATGTAAGTGAAGATGTGATTTCCTAATTCAATTGATAACACTGTTTTCCTTGTTGAAAGCAATCAATGTAATCTGATAGCTTGAACGTTGTCCGTTGCATTATATAGTAATTCAAACGCTGTAAGTCAGAGTTCATGTTGGAGACTGTACAAAATATGTCTCCTTCTCCTGCCAGGCAGTAGCTCAACCTGATGTCTATGCGTCCTGTTGACTTATAGAGTGAATGTGTGCCACGTAGATTCTGTAGACGTGATGGGCATTGGTACGAAGTGCCATTAAACACTATGACATTGTTGTAAGATTGAGAATTCGGATATTTAATCGAATTTATTTGGTAGTTTCTGCGGGTAAAGCATAAAATGTCAATTATTTCTGAATTATGAAATATTTTTGGGAGCGGGAACATAGATATGCCCAGGCACTGTAGACCGTAAAAATCTATAGTGTATTATTTTGTTTTAAATCTTTGGTTGTTTTTCTAATCAACTAAGTACATAATCAAAAATAATATCTTTGAGAATAACATAAAAAACATCATAATCATGAATATTTCACATGTATTTTTAATTGGAAAGGAACAAACAGAAAGGGGGCCCCGAGTGGCCGAGTGGTCTAAAGCGCTCTCCGTTACGGATCACTGCCATCTCACCTCTGTCTTCGTAGGTTCGAGTCTCGGATTCGGCCAATGTGGGCATGTGAGAAAGCTTGCTAGTAGTTTCTCGAGGGTCGGTGGTTCTTTCCGGGGTTTTCCCGGGTTCTTCCTCCACCATTAATACTGGCCGCCATGTATAGCCTATCGTGTGCTGAAAAATGGCGTTAAACCCTACAACAACAACTACAACAAACAGAAAGCAAATATTCTGCACATTTTTTAATTAATCTTAGAGCAAACGTCATAATTTGTTGTGGAGGATATTTTAATGGATTGGAGGAATATTTGCTTCTTTATATCGGGCACATCTTTATAACGTACTTTTGAGACATAGTTGTTGGTTTAACATGCCCTCTACATTAAGGCTTTACTTTATTTTCCAAAATCATTAGAGAGCTACGATCGAACAATTGATGGATTATGTGATTATTATATTGATTGACTGAATGGTTATTGGATAGGAATATGAATATATTCTTAATTGATCATTGGTCGAAGATAGGTTAAGATTGATTGGTTGGTTGGCTGATTGATTGATTGATTGGTTGATTGATTGATTGATTTATTGATTGATTGATTGAATTTGCATACCTGCTAGAGTTGGAGCCAAACCGATTGTTTTGAATTGCTGTGAGGAAATAGCTGAATTCCGGTTCCATGAATTCCTCAGGAATGCTTTTAGTGGCATGGGGAAGAGAACTCTGTCAACCATGTGGATGATGCCATTACTGGCCATCTGATCTGGTTTCATTATGGGACTGCCATCAGCTGTGATAAGCTGCAATATATGATATAATGGCTGTTTAAGTTATAATTTAAAATCAATCGGTGTGCTTACAGCGCCGTTTATACAAATGTTTTTGCTCGTTAGGAACTGGATTGTATTAACCTGCTCGTATAAACCTAAGTCTGGACAAACGAATTAAAGAATGTGGTTTTGCAAGAAAATGCAGGCTTGTTGTTCACTTCGCACCCATACCCCCTTCACTCTATCAATGCCGGTGATCAAACTTGTGTAAAAGTTAATCTGTCAATCACTGTGTCAGAACTCCACTTCAAATAAACCAGCCAATGAGCATCTTTCTTTAATTACAAATAAATTCAGACTGGGATTCATTAGGACCCCTTTGCATCTATATTAAATGAAATGAATCGTATCATTGTCCACTTCAAGTTTCAAATGAGTGTACGATTTCTGCAAATTGCAAACAACATTATCATTCATCATACTGGTAGCTACAACTTTTGCATCACATGTAGGTACGCTTTCCTTCCAACTAGTTCCTCAGCAAAGACAATTAATCCAGCATGAACATTATTACAAATCGAATGAAGTAAAACCCCAACTTGAGTTTCATTTCATTTGGCTTTAGACCACGTGCTTATTATCAAACTTTGCATCAGTCTATTGATAAATTAGTCCAGAAAAGTGTCAGGTTAGTCTGATCAAGGTGATGCTTTATCGCTTTCCGATGACTGACGGAAAGGACTTGGAGTTATTCCGATTGCTTTTTAGTTTGCGAAATCATGGTACCTTCATCACTCCAAACTAGGTTCGAATGAGGTGGACGCTTTAAGATGGAAGATATAAGCATAGAAGAAATTTGGAAAAGGACACAATAATTCTACTTAAATTTATGGTACTGTTTAATATCGATTACTCACTTACGAAAACTACTGATCACGTCTGCGTGCGATGACTATCATACCATTAATATTTGTCCGTGTAGACTAATTAGCCTTCAACCGGAACACCGCTTTGTATAAAATTATATATTTTTGATTTCTTTTCTTTTGAGATATTACATTGGACTATTATCAAGGAAAATATTTTAAACATCACAAAACTACCCTGATATAATGACATTTTTTTATCTGCCTCGGGTTAGAAATCAAAATGAAATAGAGAATCTCACTCAGAACAACACACTCAATTTTCGAGTATTTCGTGCGGCTTATAGTTTTATTAATGAACCATGGGATTGCTTTATAATTCAAGGTTAAGATATTTGTCAAGCATGAGTAGCATATTTCTGGGCCAGTCTATTGTTTGTTGCAAAGATGCAAACACATAACCACTTAAATATCAAGAAACTTCATTACTATTCCATCCATGTAGATGTTCATACGGATGCCAACAGGCATGCAGATGTTCATACGGATGTCAACAGGCATGTAGATGTTCATACGGATGCCAACAGGCATGTAGATGTTCATACGGATGCCAACAGACATGTAGATGTTCATACGGATGCCAACAGGCATGTAGATGTTCATACGGATGCCAACAGGCATGTAGATGTTGATACGGATGCCAACAGGCATGTAGATGTTCATACGGATGCCAACAGGCATGTAGATGTTCATACGGATGCCAACAGACATGTAGATGTTCATACGGATGCCAACAGGCATGTAGATGTTCATACGGATGCCAACAGGCATGTAGATGTTGATACGGATGCCAACAGGCATGTAGATGTTCATACGGATGCCAACAGGCATGTAGATGTTCATACGGATGCCAACAGGCATGTAGATGTTGATACGGATGCCAACAGGCATGTAGATGTTGATACAGATGCCAACAGGCATGTAGATGTTGATACGGATGCCAACAGGCATGTAGATGTTCATACGGATGCCAACAGGCATGTAGATGTTGATACAGATGCCAACAGGCATGTAGATGTTCATACGGATGCCAACAGGCATGTAGATGTTCATACGGATGCCAACAGGCATGTAGATGTTGATACAGATGCCAACAGGCATGTAGATGTTGATACAGATGCCAACAGGCATGTAGATGTTCATACGGATGCCAACAGGCATGTAGATGTTCATACGGATGCCAACAGGCATGTAGATGTTGATACGGATGCCAACAGGCATGTAGATGTTGATACAGATGCCAACAGGCATGTAGATGTTGATACGGATGCCAACAGGCATGTAGATGTTCATACGGATGCCAACAGGCATGTAGATGTTGATACAGATGCCAACAGGCATGTAGATGTTCATACGGATGCCAACAGGCATGTAGATGTTCATACGGATGCCAACAGGCATGTAGATGTTGATACAGATGCCAACAGGCATGTAGATGTTGATACAGATGCCAACAGGCATGTAGATGTTCATACGGATGCCAACAGGCATGTAGATGTTGATACAGATGCCAACAGGCATGTAGATGTTCATACGGATGCCAACAGGCATGTAGATGTTCATACGGATGCCAACAGGCATGTAGATGTTGATACAGATGCCAACAGGCATGTAGATGTTGATACAGATGCCAACAGGCATGTAGATGTTCATACGGATGCCAACAGGCATGTAGATGTTCATACGGATGCCAACAGGCATGTAGATGTTCATACGGATGCCAACAGGCATGCCGTCCATCATCATCATACTGTCAGTCGTTATCTCGTTTGCAAGGTGAGACGACATCATCATGCCATTGACCAGATGGTACTTCATGACATTCATCAGCATTTGTTTATCTGTCTTCATTCTTTCCATGACATCTCCAGGAAGATTTTCAAAAGCCTCATTGGTTGGGCAAAATATTGTGAACGGACCTGAATGATATGAAATCACATCATTTGGCTATTTTTCTCACTTCGCTGGATTTGCATTACAATCTTAAACATAAGCATAACTCCATTTAAATTTTGACCTGGTTGCAGTTATTATTATGCCTGGCTGTAGTTGCATAATATGTTTGTGATAATCTGGAGTATAAATTTAAAATTGCCGCAGTTTGAGGAAAAGCTCACATTTCAAGTTTTATTTTGTAGCGAAATAATATAATTACTGAGTAATATAACTTAATTACTAATAACTAATATTGTGTTTTACCTAATAATCATGTTACAATGTTTAAGAGTAAATAAAACATAGCAATATGTATATAATTGATCTGAGAAAGACTTTACACAATTCTGAAAATTAAAAAGGGAAAAATATTAGTGAATATACGACGGCATCTTGAGAAATACCGGTTCTAGGTAATCTGCATTTTGAATTTAGGCATCGTCTTGACAGAACTGTTTTCTCTTTTAGCAATACGATTACACCTTGCCTATAATAAACTCAGATTTAGTGAATTTTCGGCAACACTTCTATAAACAGAGTAATATATATTGCATGCATTAACGTTTACAATATAATTGTGTGAAGGAAGAGAATTCATAGTCTGAGTTCCTCTCTAACTGGTTACTTCGATCATGAAATATGCGAAAAACATAAGACGATATAATATGTAAAAAAATAATTGATGTTTACCAATATTGCCAGTGTATAAGCCAAATCGGACATATATTACCAATAGGTCGTGAGCAGCGCACAAGGCGCAAATGAATGGGACACTTATCAACTCCAAACTCAAATATTTTTTTCTGTATTAAACAAACCAGCATCTGTCCCAATTGGAGTTGGATGATTGAGCGCAATTGTATGAATAAAGTGCAAAAAATCTGTTTGCAATATATAGTCACTTATAGTCAAATCGTATTTCTAAGCGCTTCGGAGTCGACCACTCATGCCGTTAACCTGTCCAACAAGCAAAGTAACGCCGACTGTTTGTACTCTATAGCAAAGGTGGTAAATATAGTACGGCAAGCACAGTGTAAACTCATACCTAATGTTGCTAACATGTCAGCCATTCCTGCCTCTGTGACCAGTTGAACAAAAGTGGTTGTGCCGAGTCTCTGGGCAAGATCTGCCAAGTTGTGCTGTTGCCCGAAGGTAACAGCAAAAAAGGCAGAGACAAACACATACGATCTTCATAGCTGAGCAATTCTGGGGATCCGAAGGAGATTATGCAGAGATTAAGAAAAGGAGACATATTTATACGGTTCAGGCCGTTGTAGTCACGTTTTGTGATCGTGTGATTCGCAGCAGGTGTAATGAAGTGTTATGCAAAATTTTGTAAAGATTCTTGTGATTAAAGATAGCAATCGTTATCCACTTTTGCCCCCAGCTGACAAAGGTCGATTATATTTGGCTTGGATGGGATTATGAGAAGTTAGCTCTAAATTTAGAACCAGCCTATTTTGCAGGTGGTTTAAATGGTAACCTTTCAAAATTTGAGAACATAATTTAAGTTTTTCAGATTCATGTTCAAAGTAGTCACTGCCACCTTGTAACTGTTATCTCTGTTGCTATGCAACACATATAGTATTCATTATTTGTCTGACACTTTAGTAAGAACTAATTATATCAGATGATTCATGTATGTATGCAGACCGTTAACTGAATACAACTTTGAGAGTTTGAAGTTTTATAATAGTATTATATTCAAACATATATTCTGAATCTAAATTAAAATGGGAATTAAAAATATTATAGCAGTACATATTTCCCACGAATTGGTAAGATAATTGTGATGTCATTATGGTTTGTGCAACTGAGCGAATTCAGAAACCCTCTCATTATTCCAAGTCTTTTTATGTTTTTGTTACAGGTGCAATTTGTTTCTAAGATAACGAGTGAAAGGTTTCGATCAGTTATACATTTCATGAATTATTAAATAAGTATGGATTGAGAGGTTTATTTCTTTTATATATCAGTGAGGATTAAATTCCTTAAAAATCGGACACAATAATTCAAAATAAGTGAAGAATGCAAAGATGATGCATTTTATAATAAGTTATATATGTATTGGACATATATACTACGTATCTATGATCTTAAACAAAGTAAAACAAAACATGTTTAGTCTAATTCAGTTAAATATTTAATACCCTTAAAAATATAGCACAATATTAAATACCTATGTAGACTGACATTATAGGAAGAATGAATATTCTTGCTAATCTCAAACTTATATACATCCCCGCTTCACCAATATAGTAATAATCTTTTCTGAAAAACGCAGCCATCTTAATAGAAAATTTATCCAAACTAAAACCACATTCCTTTCTAAAAATCTTCTTGGGTCATACTCTGATATTCAAAAGTTATTTATTTTCTCACTGTAACTGTAGGATATGTTATCTGAAGATCAACACTATCGAAATAGAATCGTTATGTTCAGGTACAGAGTTTTACAAATATTTAAAAGATGTTAAATATATTTCAAGGTAAAACAGTGCAATAAAACTTTGCGTTCAAATGGTCAGAAATGTACAAATATTTTTTTTTATACATTTTGATACGTATTAAATTTGCGACAAATTTAACACATTCTATCCCCCATTGTTCTATCTTCTTCTATTAACTGATAACGGCATACCTTTAACATATTTTTCAGCTTGCAGTAAAAATACCATAATGGCATTGATTCTGTTCATTTTCACACAGACACACACACACACACACACACACACACACACACACACACACACACACAGATATATAAATATAAGTAGGCAAGCTGCCTGGCCAAGCGACGTACAGAAAGCTACATAGATACATATATAAATAGATTTAAAATATCCTCAAAACGAAAACTGTTGGTGTAGCAGACTGTCCTGTCAAGTGTAAATTAGGTACCTTAGGCCGGTTGGTTTCGTTTTCCCTATCCTTGAATCTAAACAGTAGCAATGCCGATATTTTGTTCAGGACTCGGTATAAAACGTTTTACCCTGTATATTATCTTCATTTGATTTTTGGTACTTTTCAATGTGATCAAATCTGAATAAATCATGTGTTAGTTTAAAAGTATCCTCCTGGACAAACTTAGTTAATCTAAGCACAGACAAGTACATCATAATGTTCATATTCTAAAGAATACATAATCCCTTAAAATAAATGCAACGAGTCCTACATCCTGGTCACCGTCCCCAAGGAAAACAAGTGAAAACTACTATAAAAATAGACACGGACTGCATTTGTGGATACAGACTCTGAAGTCATAATTGTGATCTGATTTCGTCTCATATAATCTGCATAATTATCGTTTATTTGTCCGATGTATGGGGACTATTTTAAGGTGGATAAATTTTATTTACATCTATAAATATATCAAAACGATACCAAATTTTTAGTGGGTGGGATCGTATGTATGTATGTATGTGTGTGTGAGTGTGTGTGTATGTATGACTGACTGACTGACTGACTGACTGACTTTATTTCCTCTTTAAAAAGAGATTACATCAGATTAAACAAATTCAGAATAATACAAGATCATAAAATAGAACAGAAAAGTGACAAAGATACAGTAGTAATACAATTGTAATACTGTGTAAGCTACCGTATTGACAAAACGAAATATCTCAATACCTGCAATTATGCAAATCTGCAATCATTTGGCGGAGCATGGCACTGATCTTTTAACAGTTGCTTGATGATGATAATATTTCGAAAAGTTAATACGTCTATAGTGTTATGTGCTTAACATTAAGTCCGAGATAGCAACGAAAATGAAATGTAAAACTTATAACAGTGTAATTCTATATGTAGTTTTTTTTCTTCATATGACGCATGTATTTATGCATATATATATACTTGTTTGCGCGTATGCGTGCGTGCATGCATTTATCTCTGACTGACTGTCTAAATGACTTAGCAACCTCTATAGCAAAGAGTATATCAGGTTGCTAAGATACATATTATACATATCATAGAATTATGAGACACATCATAGACGAGAACGCAAGCATGATATATACATCGTCAACTAATGCGTTTACAAAGTGAGATATATAAATACAGAAAACCATATAGAAATCTCTTGGAAATAAACATAAACAAATACATAAACAAATACATAAACGCACACACAAACAGCTGTTAGACAACAAAATTTGCGGATTTGACAAGAAAACTTTGGCCTTTAATTGTTTATATTTAATGTTAATTTACTACTTACTTTTAATATCATGTTAGGGCATGTTAGTTGATAGTAGGGCACACATTTTATTGTAGAATGAAGCTATGCTGTTTGCGGTCACCAACATGAGCCTATCTGATACGTCATCGTCAATAGACGACATGCAGTCAACCCTGCTTCCAAGAAGTGTCTCCAACAATATATCGTCTTCTTGATTGAATAAGTTAACCCCGTCTCTCACTTCTAAAGAGTCAATCACTCTCTCAAAGAAAACATTTCGTTCCTCTAGCAGCATTTCGCAGCCTAAAATAAGATGTTTCGCTCTGTCGTCAGTCTCTTTTCCACAGAGTTTGCATACCATAACTTTACCAACAGGCATGATATATAGTTTCATTACTTCAGAGAGAGGCCATAACATGGATGGATATTTACGCCCAAGAAACCATATATTACTTGGTTTTAAATCCAAATGAATGTTTCTGAAGTGAATTAAATCATCCCTTAGTTCCATATTTGCTCTCCAGGTAGTTTCTTCATGGTTTTGGATAATATCAGTAATATGTCGATTCCAGATGAGTTTTTCTTCAGTTTGCATACTTTCTGCATAGTCTAAAAGAACATTTCCCATACCATATTTCTTAGTTATTTTGTCAATATCAGGTATAAATCCCGTCTGTTTTAGCGGGTTGTTCAGATACTGACATAGGCGCATAATGAAAATCTTTTTCCAGATAAAAGTCCAATCGCCCTTACATAATCGGTTGAAAAGGAGCAATTTCATCCTATCTATGTATGCTTCCATTGACCAGAGTCCTAAGGTACTACTTGTTGCCTCCGTAGGCGAATATTTATCGAAAGCTTGCATACGTCGCGCTGCATATCTCTGGCATAACTCAAGTTCTTCTATATTTGAGTTTGTGATACCTGACCATAGTTCACATCCATATAGGACCGAGGGTAGAATAATTCTTTTCCAAATCTTCAGACTTGTTAGAGGGTTCATTCCTCCATCTCTGATACCAATAAAATATAAAGAGTTTAACAAGTGTTTGCCTTTATCACATGCTTCTTTTATCGCGTCGTTTGGTTTTAAGTTGTATTTTAGAGGTATGCCGGCATACTTCTTACTTTTGACTGCCGGAATTGGAGATTTGTCGAGCATAAAAGAAGGTATACCAGTCGTTCTTTTGTTAGTAAACAAGATGGTGCAACTTTTATCTGCATTATATCTTAATCTCCACCTTTTCGCATAGTCGGAAATTGTATCTAGCAGCTGTTGCATTGAATGACGCGAGTTAGACATTACAGTTGTGTCATCTGCTAATAAGACACAAGGCAGGTGGAGATCAACAAGATTTAGACCTCGCAAGGATGAATATTCTTTCATCTAAAAGAGTTAATGTTCTTTCATATGTTGAAGTATTCATGAAATATGTGCTAATAAATCTGATGCTAACAGAATACAGTTGCCAATCCACAGTGATCATAAACCTACGCAAGCAGTAACCACCTTAAAGGAGAACTGGAAAGACAATGGTAAAGAACATATACCACACTTCAAGCAGTAGGTTCAACTAACAATGGAAACCAAAAACTTGACCGCGAACTTAACTTGATACTTTGACTCAGACCATACAAAAGGGGACTGACCCTTCAGCAACTAGAAGATAAGCGTGACCCATCGATTCACTTGAAAATTTCTCAGCGACCATGACGCAGTCACAGATCCATTTGCACAGATTTGGAAAATAGAAGTACGTTGCACTATACTTGATTATCATTTGTGGGTAAAAATAAATACAAGAAATATATGTGCCCAAAAAATGTTTATCATTGGGCTGGAGATTTGTTCGCTTTGTTGACACCTGGATATTATGTAAGTGTCCCTTCATTTAATGAAAATTAAATGAAATTTTCCATAAAAATGTATATACAAATGTCAGGTTCACTGTTTCTATAACATAAATTAAGCGATTTTATTGTATCTAAAACTAACAATGGGACGTTATACAACTCATTTATTAGTGAGAATAAAATGTTTCAACAAAGACCTCACCACAGCCTATGATGAACGCTTTGTACAAGATATGTACGTTATCAGATTTCACCTGGCCAACCACAGGTAGATTACTTTGGGAGTTTATTAGGACAGCTTACAATCTGAACCCAAATAGCAATTACGAGAAAGCTTGTAACTAAATGTATTTGAGAAACAATTTGTTTGAGGAACAATGGGTAATTGTACTTGGGTTTAACAGTAGAATATAAGTGGAGAGGAAGAACAAGGGAAACCCCCTACGACCCAAGGGAAGCTACTGTCAGGTTCCGCACATATCCACATTGGCCAACTATAAGACTCAAACCCATGTGGACAGAGGTGAGATGGCAGTGATCGGTACAGGCGAGAGCTTTAGACCATTCAGCCACCAGGGGCTCCGACGTCGCAAGACCAATAGACGTTTGTACTGTACAAACAAGGTGTAATGCCACTTTATCGCTATGGATATTATTACGAACACCTGAGTACTTTACAAAGCACCACCATGCAAGCAAATCTTTTAATGTGCAATTGATTGACTGTCTAGTTTAGCACACATTGAAATAAGAGTGTCCATAATATCAAGGCACACTTCGCAATCATAGCTTAATGAACCTACACGCACATGTTTAATAAAACAAAGGATGGAAAAATTTCACTTAACTTTCTTTCTGTGTCTGTGTGATTGCGTGCATGTATTTGTGTGTTTATGTTTGCTACGTTATCGTTTTTGTAAGACTCATAACAAAATGTTTCTAATTACAAAAGAATGAAGGTCAGTACAGATATTTGGTAATCAGCACATTTGAAATGACACGAGTTTATATTCATTATTACATTTATATGACATGTAGATATGAATTTACAAATGTAAAAGTTGGCGGATGTCACTTTTTCATTTGTATGATACGCATCGAATAATACTTGTCCAAGGCCGGTTTGTATTACGGTTCGTTTTGCAGCTTGAAAGGGAAAATAAGGGCATAAGATAAACAAGAAATTAAATAAATGTAGCCTAAACGTTTAATCTGGCGCTTCCTAAGTTATATTAAATGTTAGAAAAGATTCTTTTAGATTTGTTCATATGAGCGAAATACTTTCAGATAGATATATTCATCTTTTGATACGATAGAATCGTTATGTGTCTTAGTACGTAATGTCATCTAAGAGATGAATTTTCATGCATTAGAAAAACGAGGATGCTGTTTTCGAATTTCTCTGGACGACGGAAGTCTTAGTGATGAATTTCTAACGCATGTTTTCTGTATTCTCCTATTACGATCCTAATATTGTTCCATGTGTTAGATAACGTCCGATGTCTGCGTCACCAGGTATTGTAAGCATGTTGTCTCTGTGTGGCCCGAGAGTGCTCAATGCTGTTCGGTCGATCGTCTTTCGATCGTCTTTCGCGAAGGGTCAATGATTACGGTTATTACCTTACTGATATTTGCATTACATATTGTTGGTGAGATTCTATAAGATGTTTGCATGAAGATTTACATCGTGATAAGTATGCATTGACAAATTATATTTACCACCACCATCAGCAAACGAAGTTGTAATATTTTATCATCATAATCATCAGCATCATCGTCGCCATCTCGAGTTTACTTATTACCCGAATGTGAATGTGTTCTAAGCGTTTTAATTAAGAGCTTTGATGAACAAAGAATAAAGAAAAAAGGAAAGATTAAATTCGTAGATACGCACTTCATTTCAACTAGATTCTTTTTGCTTTTGAAACGAAATATTTAACTGAAGGAATGAAACGAACGAACGAAGGAAGAAAGAAAGGAAATATACTGTGAAACTTAAGTAAAACTGGTATATTGTACATGTTAGACTAGACTGACTAACGTATTTCCTTCTTTCATTCTTCTTTCTTTAGGGACAGGCCCTGATATTTTTTGATAGTAGGTGAGTTAGAAAAGGTAAATATTCGATAATTGGAAAGGAGGATGCTTTAATTAAATTCCTGCTAAAGTAAATTTTCTCCCTTTAAAATTATAATACAACAACAAAATGTTTCTATCGTTACTCTCACCTCCCGTTTTGAAATTTAAAGTACGATTGATAAAAATATACTCAGGTGAAGGTAATTACAAGAGAAGTTTTGTTATTCTTGATAATATGAATACCTATTTACCTTCATACCTACCTTTATACATTCAATGCACACGTATACACCATTTGCAGCTTTGAAAATAACTGTGAATGCTTTTTGATTGGATGTATTTGAAAATTTAACCATCAATTTAACAATTGTTTATTGAGCATTTTTTTCAAGTTTCGTTTTTGAAAACGAGTGCAGAGATTTCCATAATTTATGCAACCCAACGTATCTTCTCATTATGGGTTTTTGAAAGAAATTTAAAATAGGATATCAATTAGCAAGTTTGTCTTAAACAATCTTGATTCTTGCTTAATATATTACAATATAAGAATGTGTCCTCATTGTCATCAGCGTAATCGCTGCTTATCTGCTATTCAAAATGATACACGTAACAGGATTATTGCGTTTAGTATTTGCTGAATATTTATGACAATATTGTACCGTCTAATTCATTACAGTGAGCTACAATAGGCCACTATTAGTCATGTCTTGCATATGGTAGTGCACAACTTGAATGTATTTGCCTTGTTCGTTATTCTGCACTGTATTGACCACTACAATGCACTGCATAGTACACCGGAGTACACCGCCTTGTCCGCAACCAAGAACTGTACACCTGAGACCAGCATGCATGAATTTTATAACTCTCTTTTATTTGAATGACAATGAAATTCACAGATGAAACGAACCTGAGGTTATAATCCACGATTTCGACAAGACGTATTAAAGGAACTAATTTAGAATAAAAATAGTGTAGAGACGTTATATAACCTTTCAAGATTTTATTGGCCATTATATTGCTGAAGACAATTTCCACAAAATGTCCACTAACGGTCTCTTTCGAACGCTTTGTACAAGATATATAAACTTCTAGATATGGACTAGTAGATCAAGTGTACAATTTGTGTGGTGGTTAAACAACTGAGACATTTAACAATTTCAGGTTACTCAGCCTACAACATCTCTAAATTATTTCGCTAAACAGTTTTTGTTTTGCATTATCCCATCGCTATTCCGTGTGCTTCGTAACGTTAGATGTCCACGTCACCAGGTATTGTAAGTTAACTGCATTTCTCCCTGGCGTGATAAACGTTCTTTGACCAATCTCCATCCAAATCGTCAGCTTCGTGAAAGAGCCCACGACATTGCTTAGTATCTATTATAAATCTGCATCAGACGATGGAATCGAGATTCTAAAAGAGCTTTGCTTAAGAGTAATTTTTTAAATATCTATATATCTATTCTATATATATATATATATATATATATATATATATATATATATATATATATATATATATATGTGTGTGTGTGTGTGTGTGTGTGTGTGTGTGTATGAATAGTATGTACTCTGTATCATTTATATACCATGAGATATGAGATGTATCATTTTTGTTCAGTTTGAAGGAAACGAGGCTTGTAGATTTACCTTTTAGTGAAATATTTATACAGCTAGTGGTATATCAAAGATACAGCGTAAATATACAATACTAATATTGTATTTATATCACATACAAATACTTTTGTATTTCCAACACAGCTAAAATCGAATACAGGCAGCTGTGTATTGACGAAATGAAAGAAAACTGCACAGCTATTTTCACTGCGTCTGCAAGAAAACGAAATTCTTTGCCTTTTGCAAATAATCACAATCTAGTTGACAAATTGATAAGTTGCTTCATTGTTCATATCGATATAAGACACACCATTGAATAAATCATGAAAGATGGGTTAAACGACGGAAGTAGAGCATTAGAAGCACAGCATAATTAACTACTTGAACAATGAACGAGCAGCTATTCACAAACCGACTAGTGTATTGAAACGAGTGGGAAATATAATCTAAGCAAAACGAGTAACAATAAAGACCTAATTCAAACATTTAAATATATTTACAGTCAATTTAAGTCATTATTATGAGAGAGAGAGAGAGAGAGAGATGTGGTAGTGGGGTTGGGGTGACTTACCATACATGCATGTATTCATTGCCAATCCCTACGTTTCTTTATTTGTCGATTAGTCTGCTGCCTTACAAAACAACACAATAAGAAGAGAAAGTCTGAGGGTGTAGAGGTGGTAGAGTGATCTTCGGACATTTGAATATTAGATAATCGGTTTTTAGGCCTTTATTAATAGGTTTTATACAATAGAAATGGGAAACAAAAGAAAAAATACCCACATTGAATAGATTACAGTATGTCTTACTCAGAACTAATAAATTGAACGTGAAATCTTGACAGGTTATTGCAACTTTGTATCGGTGGTACTGTGAACACTGTAATGAAATTCCATGGCCACTGTACACTTAACCGTTGCGATGTCCCAGGGTCTTGTAAGTAACTTGGTGCAAAATCAGTTTTCTTTATCTCATTCCTGAGACTTCCCGTATTCTCTCCATTATACATGTGTGTGTGTGTGTGTGTGTGTGTGTGAGAGAGAGAGAGAGAGAGAGAGAGAGAGTGTGTGCTATGTTTTATTCATTTAGAAGACGGGATTATAAATATTTTTTACAGTTATTTCATTACATAGCAAATGATTAATCAGTGCCAATTCATCGCATATTTAGAGAATACAGAAGCAATAGCATACTGTTGAAACTTAACCAAGTGTTGAAACAATATGTATATATGCGTATTGATGGGCTATGGGCCGATCTCAGTTTGAATTATGAACAGTACTGGTGTATCACATTGCTTTATGTCAACACTTTAAAAGCAATGCTATTTTGAGGGTTCCTATTTTCCATCTATCTATCTATCTATCTATCTATCTCTTGACATGGTGACTTGAATAAATTCAAGCGTGATATATCGTCAACGTCGTCGTCGTTGGCATCACCATCACCATCATCTCGACTTTTCTTAACTTATGACCCTGATGTGTTTGTGTTCTAAACGGCATAATAAAGGACTTTGATTTTGGCAGTGGTGGACCAAGGAACAAAGAAAGAACTAAACGGAAATATTCAAACGGAGAGATATTCGTTTCGTTTCAAATAGACCATCATGGTGTCGTTTAAAAGTGATTATTGGAGGAATGATACAAATAAATATACACGAAGGATATGATGGAAAAGATTCTGCATCTGTAATAATACGTGGAATGGACATTTCTTATGAGACATTCTTGAATTTACAATTAATTACGTTCATTATTTTTATGATCTTTAATGATATGTCCTAATACGTTCTGACATTATTTAGGAGCTGTTTAATGGTCTACAACTTGCAATGATCCTGTTTAAATAATAATAATAATAATAATAATAATAATAATAATAATGAGGACTTTGTATAGCGTCTAATCTTTAGAAGCTGTAAGCGCTTTACAACATTAGACAACACCTATAAGATTTGAGAGCTCTCTTGAAGGTGATCACGGTGTCTTTGTGTCTAAGTTCAGTGGGCAATTTATTCCGCGTTGCTGGGCCCTGGTATGCAAACTAACGCTGTCTATATGACTTTGTTTTCATAGTGGGAATAAAGAGTATACGATTGTCAGAAGAGGAGCGTAAGTATCTTGCTGCTGTGTGCACATGGGTGAGGTCGGGTAGGTATGTTGGACTAGAGTCCGACAGTGAAACGTAGCACAGAGAACACATTTTTTGTTTGATTCTGGATCGAATGGATAGCCAGTGTAGGGTACATAGCAGCGGGGTGGTGTGCCCTGCTCGTGGTACTCTAAGTGTGATCCGAGCAACTGTGTTCTGAACTTTTTGAAGTTTCTGGAGCAGATATTGAGATGACCCAGAGAGAATTGAGTTACAATAGTTAAGTCTTGAAAGTACTAATGAACACACAAGTGTTTTAGTGGCATCAGCTGAAAGATATTTGCGAATTGAGCTGATGCGTCTCAGCTCAAGATATGCAGCCTTGGATGTGTTCATGACATGTTGGTGCAATGTGAGAGTACTGTCCAGAGTAACACCTAGGTTTCGTACTGATTGTGTGAATTTAATGTTGGTGTTGCTGACATTTATTGTTTGAGGTAAAAGATGTGAATGACAAAGTCTTTGTGTTGTGATCAGAATGGCCTCAGTTTTATCATCATTCATCTGCAGCTTGTTTTATGTTATCCATGATTTCACATCAGAAATGCACCTCTCTACACCTTGGATGATACCATCAACTTCAGTTAGATGGCTAGAATGGTATATTTGGGTGTCAACAGCATACAATTAGTGAGACACTGGATGATGATCTATGACACTTGAGAGCGACTGAGTGTACAGAATGAAGAGAACAGGTCCAAGAACAAACGGATGTGGAACACCACAACATACATCAACTGGTCTGGAGTGTATTCCATTTGCAGACACAATTTGTGTCCTGTTGACCAAGTAGGACTTGAACCACAGTAAGGCTGTATCATGAATGCCAAATACATGCTGGAGACGGTGAAGTAATATATAATGGTCAAATGCCCCAGACAAATCAAGGAGAGTGAGGACTGTAATCTTTCCGCTATCCAACGCAGAGAGAATGTCATTAACTACCTTTAGAAGAGTAGTTTCAGTACTGTGGCAAGGGCGATATGAAGATTGTAATTACTAAAAAGACTGTTTGAATTTAGATGAGATACAAGCTGTGATAGAACAACCTTTTCTAAGATTTTTTTTTATATGAATGGGATATTAGAAACTGGGCGGTAGTTTTTTAAGTCGTTATTGTCAAGTGTTGGTTTCTTCAGCAGTGGCTTTACAATGGCAGTTTTGAAAAATTATGGGGATTCCCCAGATGAGAGAGAGGAAATAATAACATCAGTTAGTGAATGCAATACTGGATCTAATCACTCAAGCAGCAGTGATGTTGGAATTGGATCAAGTTCACATGACGTTGGTACACTCTTCATCACGATTATACGTACGAAATCCATAGAGACAGGTTCAAATGCTGCTAATGGTTGCCGCTCAAATTCTGTATCCCAACTGTATGGTGAAATTTAAATTGTGGTGTCAAGCTTATCTCTCATGGTTTGTACTTTGTCACGGAAGAAATTTGCAAACATGTCTGGAAGGTTGACAGGAGAGAAGGTGGTTGGAAGTGGTGTAGATTTGTTCTTTGACATTAGCTTGTTAGTAATCTCGAAGAGCTCTTAGCAGCTGGACATTTCCATGATCTTAGTAGTGTAGTGTGCTGATTGCGCTGCATGGACTATATTTGTGCTATTCTTCTTATAGGCTTCATAGATTTGCTTATGAATATTGAGTCTGGTGGAAAGCCAAAGCCTGTCAGCTTTACGGCGGTCTCTTTTAGCAACGCAAAGCTGGTCCCTAACACTGTTATACCATGGAGAACACTTTTGAATTGATACTCTGCACTTGGTAGCTTGGTACATTCCTTCACAACTCAATTTTCTATGTACTCAAACGTTTCGCGGTGTATTAAAACTTGATCTACGATCCTCACGTTTCCTGAATACTGGACGTGTACTTACTTTTCGGTATAAGAAACTCCTATGGTAAACTGTTTACTACTTCCTTTTTGTGAAGAACTCTGAAACATTGATATTTGTGCACGAAAATCAATACCCGATATATCGTAGATATGTTCGATATATATATATATATATATATATATATATATATATATATATATATATATATATATATATTCCATAATTTGCAGCTATCAAGCAACTGGTGTCGTAATAGTGCTCATCGATTTCCAGGTCAATAAAAATAATTTCTAGCATCCGCAAAAAGTTGAAATAAACTAGTTGAAACATAATACATTTAAAGGTTTAATTCCTGTAGAAATAGGCATGTAATGTTTTGAAAACACAACGGTTTTTGTATTTTATTTGTTTGCATTGTTTATGTTTTGTATTTACCATTGAAAAAGACCAATTAAGAGTCGAAAGCACTCAGACCAGTTAGATACTAGTTTTGCACTGATCGTTGTCAGTTTATTGCATTTATTTTAATCAATCCCTGACAAACATGATCTCTTGCTGGATCCAGTGCACTCAAAAGGACTGTTATATATATATATATATATATATATATATATATATATATATATATATATATATATATATGTGTGTGTGTGTGTGTGTGTGTGTGTGTGTGTGTGAACTTGTTTTCCTTTCATGTAAAGAAAGGTAATTTACATCAAAATTTCAATTCTGACAATCGATTGTTTTCCAGATTTATTGTCGCTCAAATTAGAGAGTAAGCGAATGTGATGATGCTGAGATATTACCCTTTTATTTCTCGTAATGATAATAATAATCATTAATGGATTGAATATTGCCTCTGTCAGACATTAAAATTAGAGAGAGAGAGAGAGAGAGAGAGAGGGAGGGAGGGAGAGAGATTTTATAGTCAGAGACAATTTTTTTTATAACCGCAAGATTAGTGAGAAGTTGGAAATAAAAAATATAAATATTCGTCCACGTTCTCAGACAACTTATAATATAAAGGGTTAATAGAATACTAAACAAAAGAATACGAAAATGGTGTACAAAAACGAAGGAAATGGACTGATGCATTGTCTGTACAGATATATGGAAATAATAATACACATCACATGTAAATAGATACGACTTCCATTGAAATGAAATGATCCAAACAAGTCTTTAATGGTTTTGTCATCCTGGCCACTAATACTGATGAAATGCTTCAGTAAGAAGTTGCCCAGAAGGTTAGGATTTCAAAAATATAATTGTATCTATGCAAATGTAGATCTACGCAATTTTGAAAAATACATTGTAAAATTCAGACCTGTGATATTAGATGTCTATTATTTGGAGGGAGCGAAGAGGGGAAAATACCGAGGAAATAGTTTACAACGAGGAACCGTACAAGGTTGAACATATTTTGAAGATGATTAGAATATATAATGATGGAACCCAAAGGCTGCGATATTCTTTCTGGTTGGAGCTAGACGAATATATTGTGTCAGTCAAGTAAATGGAATACATACTATTTGTTATTGCAAATGTTAACGAAAGAACCACCTGAGAGCAAATGTACATATGTGTATGGATAAATGTATGGTGTCGTGCAAAAGCTGGTTACTTGCAAAAGCTGATTACGGAAAAATGCATATTCAAGCGCTTTGCTTACATGCACAGGAGCACAAACTCTATCAGGTATACAAAAACAACAATAATAAAGTGGGACAAATCCATAAAATACAAGATCACATTGTTTCTGTAGAAATTGTGCTCTTGTTAATGCAAATGTTAAAGAACCACCCGAACCACACTCTGTGGCCTTCTCAACTGGAACACCATCTTAAGGTCCGTGTTATAGAAAACAACTTACAGGCAGTTGTACCAATAAATCAGAAATAAAAATGACGCAATATGGATATGTAAGCAAGAAGATGCGAGGCATTTCTGTTTCACCATGCATATGATACGATCGGGAAACAGACCAGCAAAGTAAGATTTCACGACAATATAACAGGTAAGTACAGAAACCTTGCGTACATTGAGTGCAATTTGAATTACTGATAGCCAGATCATCTAACACACTTTATCGGGCTCCGAGTTTTTATCTGTTTAATATCGTGTCTATTCGGCAGTGAAATTTTTCTGGCGATTCAATGCACTGGACTTCTTCAGATATCTGGAAGTAGACTGTGCATATATCAGATATAAACAACTGTCAGATGGTAACATTGACATAAAACGGGTCCTGTTCCGGATTCATACAAATTAACGTTGACCAGCAATCTGTTCTCAGTCATCTTTTAATTAAACCTGTAAATGTTTCTCTTTAAAACTTAACCGACACCATGAAGAAGAGAGCAATCGGGTGAGGAACATTTTGGTATGTGACAAGTGTTGGTGGGATCGGGACCGTCTGGAAAGAATATCCCGTATCCGACTTCAGTTCCTTGGTATCCCAATGTAGACATTTTCAATTAAGCCACAGAAAGAAAAAAAAAAAAACAATGGTTTTAAAATCGTAACACCCAATTCTAAATTAAATCTGAATAAAGTGTTCGTTGTGCAGAATCACTGAATAATGTGCATCCGTGTAGCTCGGAGCAAAGCTAGGGGTTATTAGCTTGAGAATATGTGCTGTTCCTTTTTTCACTCTACCATCTGCTTAATTGTCAGTATGTTGCGTTCCTGTAATGATACCACACACACACACGCACACGCATTTATATATATATATATATATATATATATATATATATATATATATATATATATATATATATATATATATATTGTTACGTGTTTAGGCTCTTACAAAATGCAACAAGAAAAACGTGAAGACAAAAAGATTTATCAAATTTACCAAATAATTTAAAAACAAAAGGGAGAAAAAGAATTTACGGTTTTACGAATCAAATCCAAACATAATCTAAGAATTAAAAATTAGAAATCCTAGAAACAAAACATCCTAATGAACTGAGTTCTAATCCCGATTAAATCCAAAATGGAAGGCAATGACGTATTTTTGGTCAGCGTCGTCCTGATGTATCAAAAGTTATTTGTTGAATCACAGAAAAAAATATTCCAATTTGAATTCTGAATAAATTTCGATAAATGTCATTGTCCAAGAATTAATTCAGAGCACTAGTATTTCCAGGTAAAAGAATCATTTTACTTTTAAAATTAAATAATTAGCCCCAAAACGTGTCACAACATAAAACACCTGGACGCCTCCAGTGTTAAGACAAGTATGACTATTATTTCTCAAAACATCAACAACAAATCTAGCTAAAACACAAAACAGATGCCTGGATGTGGATCAATCCTCTGGAAAACCTAATTGATACAAGTTATTTAAAACATAGTCCAAGTATGGCTTTGGTTCTACTTTATGAATCTTACTCTGAGAAAGAATAAAACAAAATCTAAAAAGTTGTTTACTACAAACTATCACTGGTTATGAATCAAGGTCAGGAACTAGCTCAGCATTAGATACAATGTTTCTATAAAGTTGTTTACGTCAAAAATATTTTAAAAAGCAGTCAGAACTGAAATTTATTCATGTAAATAAAGATACATTACAATAGCAAGATAAAAGATGTTAAACTTAAAATCAAATAAAAATCAAATAGATATATATATATATATATATATATATATATATATATATATATATATATATATATGTATGTATGTATGTGTGTGTGTGTGTGTGTATCTTTAGATTTAAAGTCCTTTCTTTAATTATTAAAATGTGATGCAAATAACCTAAGATTCGTTATCCAGTGTGATCATCAACAACGTCGTTATCGTCATCATCATCATCGTCATTATCATTGTCTGAGTGGTCTTCGTTACATATCTAATATACAAGTGGACATATCACCATATTCAATATGTGTTCAGTACAATCGCTATAAAACAAGATGATAGTGTGGGTAGTTCCTTTTTTATAGATTATTGTGAGTACCATTCATGTAAATTCTGTTCTTCATTTTAATGTCTTACCCTGCTTTCAAGTGTATACGGTCTCTTTGCCTATAATGATTATATTTTTCACTGCAGTGCACTGCTTTCTTCGGTATAGCTGTACTATAGTTTTCACTCTGGTACATTACATCGGTAACGTTAGGGTCATACATTGTCATCCACAGTGTACAACAATGTTCATTGCAGTGCACCGCCTTGTTACCTATAGAGGACTGTATTGTTCACCACTCTGTACAACATGGTTCATTGTAATGCACCACCTTGTTCAATTTCATGCCCTTTACGCTATAGTGCTATGATATTGCAATATTTAGCACGAATAGGGCAACATTTATTTTGAGAGAGAGAGAGAGAGAGAGATTTCTAACGTTAGCTGTCTTTTTCGTCAGATATACTTGAAATTTAATAATAAAAAAGAAATAACTATTTCACTTGCAATTTATTTACATGAAAATATCATGTACAAAAATAAAAATAATAGAAAAAGAAAGTGTATAAACTATTTTTTAAATGGTGAAGGGTACATCATGTGCGGCATTAGCACGTTATTGATAACGTGAATTACACCGTTGGTACAGGCAACGTCAGCAATCATGACCTCGGCGTTGTTTATCATAACTTTCACTACAAAATAAAAATCATTCCTGATTTAGATATTTATGAAAAATTAGGTCAGGATAGATGTCAAGACTTAATATTACAAACATGTTTAGATACTTAAACCTACATTGAATATATAATGATCTAATTTAATTCAGACTTAAATTCTGCCGACTAAATTGATTGATTCGAAGTTCAGAATTAAATTGAAACATGGTTCTGTTTCCAGATTTATATTTAAGAGATAATGATCATATATAACCGGGACTTAAAATTTGCCAACTCAAATTGTTTAAAATTGTGTTTAAATATAAAACTTGGATTTGTTGAATTAATACGAGCAAGGCGGGGGTTACACCAATGAAACTGAAATCTAGATTTAAACTTTATTGTACAGTCTCTTGTTTGATTGGTTGACATATGATGTAAAATTGTCCAATCAGATGTTTTAAGTCCATGATTAGCTTTAGGCTGGAAAAACTGGAACCAAAAGTTGTACCACGTCTACGTGCTGAATTCTTTATCTAAAATTCAGTTTAGACTTAAGGTCTCTAGTGGAAACCAGATAATAGTTTTCAAGGTGCCTTGGCATTCTTCAAAATTTAGACTTTAATGATAGACTTGTAAATATTACTTTTTAATTTTCGTCACGTATGTATGTATGTATGTATGTATGTATGTATGTATGTATGTATGTATGTATGAATGGATGTATGTATATATGTACAAAAGACGGAAATAAGCAGGAAAGTAGGTAATCGATTTTTTTTTTACTTAAGAGCAGTCAGAAAGACTTTCTTACTTCCATCGGTAGTGATCATCAGATTTTGCCCCTCAAAGGTAGGAATCGACATTCCATTGTGGAAGGATGCGCTCCAGAATGTTCCCTCGACCACGTGATAAGTGAGAACATCTAAACCAAGAACAGCATTAGTAACAAATAACATTTAAAACTGATATTTCCCTCATGTATAATTTATAATCATCCGTATTCATTAGGCAGGACATTTCTTTCCAAGATTCGTTTTGTTCCGTATCATTACTAGTACGAAGGAAGCATAATTAAAAAAATTCCAAACATTTATATCGCAAATATGCTTTCCGACATAAAATAAAATGTAATGCAGTATTAGTAACATCAGTAGCTATAGTATTTATGGTAGAGATTTTGCCAGTAGTAATACAGTAGTATGGTTTAATGTTACCTCAACCTAAGTTTTGTTTTAAAACGCAGAAGAGAATTAACATTCTAAAAATATGGCAAATAAGTATAAATGCGAAATAAATTCATAAATCATCCCGTACAATACACTTTCAGTAAAAGTAAATATTGTATTTCCTAGTACAAGATAAAAGACAAAATAAAAAAGTGTTTTCATTTTATTTAAAATAAATCTAAACGATTAATAGCGTAAAGTCAATAACATATAGGATCAAAATTTGCTTTAAATACTACTTTAAATATTAAATCAAACAGGTGGGTGATGAATTTAATATACAGAAGAAGAATTTTGGTGACTTAGAATCATTACGTAGACGTGCATAGTTATTAGTCATACACTACCTGTTAAAGCGGTCTTATTTGCCATAAGTTTTTGAAGTTCGCCTGGAGGAAGTTTCATGAAAGCTTCGTTTGGTGGAGCAAAGATGGTGAATGGCCCACCTAAATTTAATAAACACGTTGGATGAAATTACCACAAGACAATGAAATGTAGATCAAGATAGAACTAAACTAGATTTTATAATCGCATTACATTGTTTGATCCTTTCAAAGAGGAATTAATCTCCCTCGCTCATCTTCGGTAGCTATCAAATATTTTGCTTTTTGTTATTTTTAAAAAACCGTTTTAAAGGCCCAATTAAATTCAGGCTACAAAGCATAATTACGGAAGATAGGAATAGACGCATGGCACTGCATAATAACAAAAGTCTGAACGTATCAAAATATACAATTGAGGCAGTGAGGATTAAAATATGGGGCAAGATCAAATAGAATACAGACTTTCTCAAAGTGTCCATTGTAAAAAGATATCTTTCAGTTCTTGCTTTGCACATTTGGATGAAGTCGATGCAAATACTGAATTGTTTTTGTTGCTGTAAGGCCTCTCTAGACAATAAATTATAAATTATTGCGATCAGTAAATTGCGTAAAAATAACAGCTTTTGTTTGCTCGTTGTGTGGCCGTTATTCCATTGCTTTTATGTTTAATATCTTCTGCATTTATGACGAGTTATCGGCTGTGTCCAAGTCAAACTCTTCCACAAAGTGTCTGCATATCATATCATTTCTTCCAAAACTGCTTTGTCAAGATTCCAAGCAAGTCAGACTAAATCAAGTACCTCGAGGTTTTAAAATTATATCTGAGTAAAAAGCTAGTTATGTTTCTTATAATTAAAAGTATTCTTAAACAAAACATTTTCAAAACTTGCTACTGAGACGGTGAAGCGGTTTGAGAAAAGGCTACAGAAAGTACAAAACTTAATAGATTATATTAAATATCGAAATATTAATATTAATTTGAAATAGTACAATAATGAATAATAATTTTATCCTCTTCTCGTCAACAGTCCCTAGATTGTAAATTTCTCTAATTGTAAATAGAAAATATGCCAGAACTGATGTGGAAAGCATTTTAATGGACTGAAGTACGATTTATTCCTGTACATCGGGCACCTTTATATAACATATTCTACTTAAATACGAATGTAGGTTTCCCATGCCCCCTTCTATTAGACTTGCCTTATTTTGTTCCTAAAATGATAAAGAACTGGTTAATTCATTGAACGACTACTGAACAATACATTAATTAACTGATTGATCGATGTTTAAGAATTTCGACCAACGATTGATTAATTGGTTAAATAATCAACATTGTCTGATTTATTGTTAGATATAAAATGATGATTGATCAATATTATGATTAAATGATTGCTATTTTATTATTTTACCTGTTAGGGATGACGCAAAACCTGCTGTTTTGATTGCTGTCATTAAATAGCTGAATTCCGGTTCCATGAATTCCTCCGGAATGCTTTTCATTGGCATGGGGAAGAGAACTCGGTCCACCATGTGGATAACACCATTACTGGCCATCTGATCGGCTTTAATTATAGGACTTCCATCAGCTGTCATAAGCTGCAATAAATGGCATGATGTCTGTTTAAAGTCGAAGATAAATTTTAGGTACAAGTTTCTACCTGCCGATAGGTTACGATAAGGTAGGTACCATATGTGTGTTGATCATATGTTTTTGTTAGACAGATACGTGTAGATTTTTCACTTACCGTATGAAACAACATATTGCAAGCAATACCTACTGGTGACCTGATTGTGCCAGACGTTTATGCTCATTTGTCACCCGCCCGCCACCAGTCTATCAACATTGATAGGTGATCAAGCACGTGTAAACAGCGTTAAAGATTCATCTGTTAATCACTTATCTGTATTCTATACCAAACACAGTCAAACTCCCTTTAGAACTACTAAATGAAACTGATTTTCCGCAATAAGATTGGCTGTACATGGTCACGTGATACTGATCTGAATTTGTTTACACATCGATAAATTCTGGGACTACTTTCGGTTTTTGTACTGTTTGCAGTACAAAAAGAAACTGATCTGCTGATAATGTTGGTAAATAACGTTAACGCTTTGACCAAATGGTTCCTGTTACGTTCGTTTTCAGAAGTGGTTTAGGCTATCCTCACGTTTCATTTTAACGAAATAAACTTGCACAAATATATTTACAACGCTAGATTTGCTGATTCAAGCATTCCAAATTTCATTTTTTTTGGTTGTTCTTTTATCTTGTTTTGTTAATTTGTTTATTTTTGTTTTGCTTTATTACAATTCGTTTGAAGGTGAGATAAACACAAAAATAGACGGTTCTGAGATGATGTTTTCAAGTACAACGATAGACCTCGCAAGGGATACGCTTAAACGTTACTCTTTTGAATTAGACTAAAGAACACATTTTGATACGTAGTAGCCATTACATACCGTCTCCTTTAAACATGAATGCCTGCATGGGCTCTATGAGAAAACGACATTGTCCATCATTTGTTTTATAATTTAAAACAAAGAAAGGAATAATTGTATTATTTTGTTCAATCATGCATTCATATGTACGTGTTACATTTAAAGCGCAAAAACACGTTGAATAAACGTAGACCAGTACTTTACATTACGAAATTGTTTTCGTTCCATTTCATTCCCTTAAACTTAACTCAATGACTGTTACAAGGATATATAATGAAATTAACATAACTTCATTAGAATGAAATATGTCCGGCTTTCTTGAAGTCTTGAACAACTGTCTTATATTTGCTTTTTGTTAACCGCATTACGCAAAGATCTGACACACAAAATTGCATATTAATGCTGTATTTTCTTTGATAAGGCGTTTTGCAGCAATATAAAATCACAGAGACAGCCAAATGAACGCATGTATTCGTAAATCAGCGACTTAAAGTTCATGGCGTCAATAATTCTGAAGCTATAAGCCAAATAAAGAGCTACTTCGAAATGTTGTGATGCACAAACTATTCCTTGAAGAAATGCAAACAAAATGACCCAATGAAAACTCCTTACCATTCCATTCATGTACATATTGATACGGATTCCAACAGGCATGCCGTCCATCATCATCATGCTGTCAGCCATCATCTCGTTTGTAAGGTGAGAGGACATCATCATGCCGCTGGTTAGATGGTACTTCATGATATCCATCAACATATGTTTGTCTGTCTTCATTCTTTCCATGACATCTCCAGGAAGATTTTCAAAAGCCTCATTGGTTGGGCAAAATATTGTGAACGGACCTATATGATAAAAAGTTCACATTATATGAGTATTATATTTTGCTGTAATTGCATAACCTAGCATAGTTTTAGTTAAATAAATGGTTAATGGTAATCTAGAATACGCTACATTTACAAATTTCTTCATCATATTGTTTGTTTTGTAACTAAGTCATCCAAGTTAATAAAATTATTAATATTGTATACTCACCAATCATGCTACAGTGCTTCAGAGCAAACATCTTCGCAGGCCAAGGTTCCGATATGATAACCCTACCTACACCATGACAAATCGAACATATATATCGGTGCTTTGTCCTAACGTCTTCTATTGAATGTCATGTGTTGGCTCCCTTAGTATCTAATGCCAACTTGCCAACAGCGTGGTGCATTGTACATTGACTAAAAATGGTGATCGCAATTAACCTAAAAAGGATACTTTGGAAGTTTAGCATCGAAAGTATATATATATATATATATATATATATATATATATATATATATATATATATATATATATATATATATATATATATATATATATATACCAGAGAGAAGGCATAATAGGTGCATTTGTGCAAATACGGACGAGCACTGGAAAAGTGCTTATTTTTCAGTCCATTCAAGATGCGTGCTTCCCTTGTCTCTATCGCATAGGAACAGTGTTCAAATTTGAACAACTTAATTTTGACTGGATACGGTGGCTTGCCGCATCCAATAAAATTCGCATAACCGATGCACATAAATATCTGCTCGATACTCCAAGGTGTAGATATGGTTATCACATCGGAACCTTGGCTAGCGAAGATGCAGCGTAAACAGAGCATCTAAACCTGGATCTGATATAATTCGGAAAGACTCTGCTGTAACTTTGGTTATCTGGCAATTACTCTCCATTCAAGAGCTCCGGTTCCGGGAAAATCAGTGCATTTATATTTAGTTACAAGTAATTGTTTCAATTCAATTCGTGTTTTCCTGGGGAAAAAATTGCGTCGTTGATAACAGTATCACAGAACTTAATTATAACATGCAAGGATTAAGCGAATTCATGGCAATCTAACAAGCACGAATGAAAAATAGTCGTTGCAGTGATTTGTGCTTAGAATATAAGTATTTGTGTACGAACAAGTTTCAAAGTGTTTCGCTGATGCTGGTCCGTTTCATCATGAAGCAAATTCACACGGTGAGAAATTCTGATCAAATATTGTCAACGTTTACGTGCAGTTGCAGCGCACAAGGCGCAAAATTTATGCGACTCAAGAATGTTTCAGTTACCTTAACTCATAAATATATCATGTATAGAACAATCCCACAGCTGTCGCCTACGGTGCATCGGAACGTTTTTTGTTATTTGGCAGAAAGCTCGAAATTATATGACACGAAATTTCTTAAATTATCTTCAGATCTTGTTTCTAATTTCTAATATATCGATCAAACATGCCGCTCATCGATTCGAAGGGCATAGCAACGCCGATCTTAGTACTACATCGCGAAATGTGCAAACATTATATGAGAAGTACATTTCTTAACCCTTACCTCCCGTCATTAGTATGTCAGCCATCCCTGCCTCTGTCGCCAATTCAATAAAGGTGGTTGCACCGAGACCCTGAGCCAGCTCTGCCAAGTTGTGCTGTTGCCCGAAGGTAACAGTTAAAAGGCAAAGACAAATACATACGACCTGCATAGCTAAGCACTTCTGAAGATCCGAAGGGGAATGTGTAGGGATTTAGAAAAGGCACCTTATATATAGGGTTCAAGCTGTTGTAGCCACGTGTGGTGGTCGTGGGATTTGTGGCATGTGCAATGACGCGTTATGCAAGATTTTGTTATTATTTTGGTGGTTAAAGATAGCACTCATCGACGACTTTTGACCCCTTTCTAACTCGGGACACCTCAACTGACAAAGGTCAATGAAATGTGATGGGGTCGGGTAATGAGAAAATATATAATAACTTCAGACCAGCTTGATTTGCTGTTTGAAATGGTAACATAGCAGAGGAGGGTGCATCCTAATGTTTTCATCTCTGTTTTGATACAACTCATAAATAAGGAATTATTTGTTTCACACTATATATAGCCAGAACCCAGTTGTATCAATTAGTTGGATCATTATTATATAGACCGTTATCGAAAGATATTTTTGAGGGTTTTATGTGTACCAATCTTATTTCATTCAAGAACATATTATGACTACATACAAAAGTCGCAATTACATTAAGGAAAATATTTAAACACCTGATTTATACTATGAATTAGTGATATTAATCTAACCTCATAATCTTCAGTACAACTAACCGTTTAAGCAGAGATTCTTAGCTGACGATGCAATTAATATCCAATACAATAAGAGAAAGCTTACCAACAATTGAACATCATCCTTTGAATCTTTGGATGAATTAAAATATGCACAGATTGCAAGAAACGTACAAAGATAGCATATCAGTAATTTAAAAAATTCCTCAAATTTGGAAATATCAAACTGGATATAAAAAGTTACAACTCAAGTAGATGTATATAAAAAGCAATTTGTAGCAAGGTACAGTGTGTATGTATTGTATATATTGAAGTAGTGTGCGGAATTGCATTTTTGATATTATTGCTGAAGGAACACATATATGGAATCGAATGTTTCAAAGTATACATTCAGATAAAATGTTTCATTATGTTTCTTTACCTGGTCACATTACTAATACGAAACTTTCTTGGTAAAAGACCACAAATATTGGAAGTGAGTTATTTTTACAAAAAGTCAAAAATAATTGATAATGCCGGGCCCATTTCTTTTGTAATTTGGAGATGGGATCGATTAAACATTTACTATTTGAGAAAAATAATGTAAATCTTTAATGGATTAAGTCCGGCTCTTGATTGAAAGACAACATGAAAATAATTTTGTTTTTACTAAATCATATGATTCTCTAAATGTTTTATAATTTTTAAATGTCACAACAAAACATTTGATATATAAATCAAACCTTTCGAAATAATCTTTGAATTTTGAAATTCTGATCCAGGCTTTGCGAACTACTTTAAAGATGAGAAACATATTTCACATGTATAATAGCTGATCAACCAAAAAAAATGGTGGTTAAAATGAATATAGATATCTACGGCTTTAGAAGCTTTTATTCCAGAACTCTTGTAATAAAATGGCATGACTTGATTATAACTTTTCTCTTTGCAAATTACAAATGCACTTTATGATTTATTGTAATCATTTTATACGTGTCATTTACTGACTATACATACATGCATACATACATACATACATACATATACACACACATACATACATACATACATACATAAATACATACATACATACATACATACATACATACATATGCTTATACATATACACATAACGTTTAAAGCGCAAGCCATGTTCAAGACTCGTAGTCCAGTACTTTACATTATGAAACTGTTTTCGTTCCATTTGTAGGAGGATAATCTCACATGCCACATTTGTGCGTATAAATAAAGCTTTGTTCTGTACTAATCTGTTCTGTTTCGATCTGTATAATCCAAGGCCACGAAATAACATCAGCCAGAAAGACAAGAATGGTAGGTCATCTCTGGTCAACGGTTGACTAGGTAATATAACCTCGCTTTCGTTGCATGTTAGTGACCATGCTGGTCAACGGTGGACTAGGTAATATAACCTCGCTTTCTTTGCATGATGGTGACAATGCTTGTCAACGGTTCACTAGACAATACACCCTCGCGTTCTTTGCATGTTGGTGATCATGCTGGTCAACGGTTGACTAGGTAATATAACCTCGCTTTCTTTGCATGTTGGTGACCGTGCCGGTCACTGGCTGACTAGGTAATATAACCTCACTTTCTTTGCATGATGGTGACCACGCTCTAAATGGCGATTTTCGTTATTAAGCTGCAAACTCAAGCTATTAATAACCATTGCAAATGATACTAACATCAATGCATTCTATGTCAATATTCTCGTTATTCTGTACAAGTAAAAACTTATACATGTAAACTGAACATAATATGTGGATTTGTCCCGGATGTGAAGCATATTTGTGGTTATTTCTTACAAAATTGATTTAAAATTGCCATGAATTATCTTTAACTACCATGCGTCTTTTAAGAATATTGCTTCCTTTATGCGAAGACGTTCCTGAAGAAAAAAGAAACGATGGATTTTCTAATAACTACGTTGAATCATCCATGTCAAATTGGACCAAAAATGCATCAAAATATCATGACATTTTCGAGACTTTTTGAAACCCTTGAAGTTTGTTTTATTGGCATTTTTTATTGTGAAGTATCTGCACAAATACAAACTGCACGTTTTTACATTCTTGATGTTTGTTTTTATTTGGCAGATGGTTCTGGGCGACGTTAGTCATGAAATAATGGTTTTTCCTAATTTTGTCCGCAATGATTTTAATTCCATTTCTTGCCATTTTTAATTAATTCATAACCTATCAGAGATTCTGGATAATTGCTCGACCACTGTTTTTTAAGTCAGTTGTTTTCGTTTTCTCGGGAATGAAATCAAATCTTGTATCCCAAACACTCATTCCAATACTATGAATAGAAACGCAAACAATTTCTGCCCGTATCAAAAGTGATCTCCTTTCTATCCCAGCAGAAATATGAAATACCAGTCCTGACGTGAAAACGTCGTGCCGCGCATATTTAACGTCTTTATACGGTAGTTCAGTTATATTTCCCCATCTGTCCGTTTGTCTGTATTCCAGCCACTAATTTAACTGACAGTAGCAGTACTTGTACTATTAGTATTACTACTAATTGCTATACTAGTAGAAACCTTTCTACATCTATCAATGCAACAATTTATGCCATGACTAATAAAGCACGAATAGCTTTTCACTGGGAAAAATACAGAGAGAGAGAGAGAGAGGAAAGAAGATTGATTATTGATACAATCAAGCAATTAAATAAAGAAAACTATAGCAGTTTCATACAATTAGCTAAACAATTAACAAAGTTAGGAGCAAACATATACGCAAGAAGCCACAGCATAGCGTCCAAAACCTGATATATGCAGAACGAAACCGGATTGACGGACAGACAGAAGGACTAGCAAAGGAATGAGCGAATAGATTCCAATTCTTCTATGAACATGTGTCAGATTGGCTTATACATGGAACCACGAACATCCAAACCCACAAACTTCCCGAGAGTCCTACTTTGACACCTTGACCTATATCCTACTGAGACCCTTCGGTACACATGAGATAATCACGTTCCTATTGATTTACCTTTCATGGCCATCCCGTAATCAGACACATGCTTACGGTGGATATGGAGAAGAGTAACTTTGCTCTTCACCTTGAGCATTTAATTATCAATGTAAGGTATGTCTTTGCGCAGTAAACGTCCTAATTAGATTAAAAAGTATGAAATATTAAATAATGATATATTTCATACAGAAATAATGATATAGATACGAGGAAGAAAAAAAATCGCCAGTGGGGTTAAAACGTTCATCGTCGCAGTGGCGATATCACTTTTGGAAATACATTTTCAATTTAGGAATTACATCTGCCCTTATTTGAGTAATTCAGACCAATATTTCCATATTTGTGCCTCTTTCATTTTCTTTTGCTACTGCTAATTCTCTCTCTCTCTCTCTCTCTCGCTTCTCGTGGGGCTCGGTGGTTTTTTCCTGGGTTTTCCCGAGTTCTTCCTCCATCATTAATACTGGCCGCCATGTATAGCCTATTGCGTGCTGAAAAATGGCGTTAAACCCTACAACAACTCTCGCTCTCTCCCCATCAGGCCTTAGTAGGCCCATTGAAACGTATTGTCCCTTTGTCGGGCTTCGCGTTCACAGGGCATCTGTGCGTTAGTAGTTTTTAAACATACAGATACTGTTAAGTTCAACATGATACAAAAACTTGTTTGAACGTTTATTTCCAAATTCCGTGTTCACATGGGGCCCCTGTCAGTATTATCCCAATCGGGCCCCACGTTTTCTAAGGCCATTTCTACCCTCAAGTGAAAATGTATACAGTCAATGAGGTGCAGTCAATAAATGCATATAAACAAACTCCTAACAGTAAAAATTCGACTTAGTTATCACATTGTTTTTATAATTACATTTATGCATGAATCAAAGAAACCCGTTTTGACTGAACTTACATGACCTGCTACTACCATATGTCGCCATACAGTACTGTATACCTGCAATCTCTAAGACAAAGCTACACATTTTTCAGACGAAAACCTAAAATCTCGTGAAGAAATATAATAGTACAATATTTTAGTAGCAACTGTAACTCACATCTCAATCTGTTTGAAAACTAAGGATAAATCAGTGTCGATTGCAAACCGAAATTAAGTGACAAACGAAAACTGAATACAGCGTTTGCTACCGAACTTAATTTAACTACAAGCTTGCTATGGTCACACACACACACACACACACACACACACACACACATGTATATTTGAATGTAGAAATAAGCAAAATGAATGACGAAATTCCTTTCAAGTCAAAGTATCCTTAAAATCATTTGTTTAAAAATGTACGCTCTGAAATCTGTCAGATACAAACACTCTTTTATGGATCTTGTTATCCCATCCCAACAAAACATTTCCGTGCATGAATGTGATAACATGAATGTGATAACATGAATAAAGCTGTCTTTATTGTCGCCCGAATACAATACCTTTTGTACATAACATACAATTATTGTGGCACGAATACAGTAAGTTTTGTAAAAAAAAAATACACAATTATTGTAGCACTAATACAGTAAAATTATTTTACAAAATACACGGTTATTGTGGAATGAGTACAGTAACTTTTGTACAAAATACAGTTATTTTCGTACGAATACAGTACTTCTGTAGTACGTTTTTTGCAAAACAATTATTGTCGTACGAAGACAGTATTTTTGTAGTACTTTGTACAAAATACACATTTATTGTCATATGAATAGAGTTTTTTTGTAGTATGTTTCGTAAAAAACACAATTATTATCATACGAACACAGTATTTTTGTTTTACTTTTTGTACAAAACATAATATCGTACAGATTCAGTATTTTTGTAGTACTTTGTGTACAAAATACAATGTCGCACGAATACAGCATTTTTAGCACTTGTGCAAAACATAATGTCGTACGAATACAGTATTTTTGTAGTACATTTGTACAAAATACAATTAATGTCGTACGAATACAGTATTATTGTAATACTTTTTGTGCAAAATAATATTAATGTCGCACGAATACAGTATTTTGATCACTTGATGTGCAAAACATAATGTCGTACGAATACAGTATTTCTGTAGTACATTTTTACAAAATACAATTAATGTTGTACGAATACAGTATTACTGTAATACTTTTTGTACAAAATACAATTAATATCGTACGAATACAGTATTTTTGTAATACTTTATTTAAAAATACGATTAATATCGTACGAATACAGTATTTTTAGTACTTGTACAAAACATAATATCGTACGAATAAAGTATTTCTGTAGTACATTTGTACAAAATACAAGTAATGTCGTACGAATACAGTATTTTTGTAGTATATTTGTTCAAAATGCAATTAATGTCTTACGAATACAGTACTTTTGTAATAAGTAATGTACAAAACACAATTATAGCCGTACGAATACAGTATTTTTGAAGTTCTTTTTGTACAAAGTGCACAATTATTGACTAACGAAGACAGTTTTTTGTAGCATGTTTTTTTAATACAAAACATAATTATTCTCATACGACCACAGTATTTTTGTAGTACTTTTCGTACAAAATACAATGTCGCACGAATGCAGTATATTTAGTATTTGTTGTACAAAACATCTTGTCGTACTAATACAGTATTTTTGTAGTACTTCTTGTACAAAATACAATTAATTTCGTACGAATATAGTACTTTTGTAGTATTCTTTGTACAAAACACAATTATTGTCGTGCGAATACATTATTTTTGTAGTACAGTATTTTTATTACAAAATACACAATTAATGTCGTACGAATACGGTTTTTTTGTAGTATGTTTTGTACAAAACACAATTATTGTCATAGGAACACAGTATTTTTGTTGTACTCTTTGTACAAAACACAATATCGTACGAAAAATTAGCATTTTTGTAGTACGTTTCGTACAAAATACAATGTCGCACGAATGCAGTATTTTTGTAATTGTTGTACAAACATAATGTCGTACGAATACAGTATTTTTGTTGTACATTTTCACAAAATAAATTAATGTCGTACGAATACAGTATTTTGTAATACATTTGTAAAAAATACAATTAATGTCGTACGAGTACAGTATTTTTGCAATAATTTTTGTACAAAATACAATTAATGGCGTACCAATACAGTATTTTTTAAAATACTTTTTGTACAAAATATTATTAATGTCGTACGAATAGTGTTTTTAGTGCTTGTTGTACAAAACATAATGTCGTACGAATACAGTATTTTTTCGTACATTTGTACAAAATGCAATTATTGTCGTACGAATACAGTAATTTTGTAGTACTTTGTGTACAAAATACAATTAAAGTCGTACGAATACAGTATCTTGTAGTACTTTTCGTAAAAAAATACAATTAATGTCGTACGAATAGAGTATTTTTGTAGTACTTTTTGTACAAAATACAATTAATCTCGTACGAATACATGATTTTTGTAGTACATTTGTACAAAATGCAATTAATGTCCTACGAATACAATATTTTAGTAGTACCTTTTGTGCAAAAATAATATTAATGCCGTACGAATACAGTAATTTTGTAGTACTTTGTATGCAAAGCACAATGTCGTACGAATACAGTAGTTTGTTTACAAAGTACAGTTTGAAGCATGACATTGCAAGCTAAATTGGAGAACGTCGCTATCCCAAAATTATAAGAAAATTCAGCTTTTAATCAATGTAGTAATGCAGCTGTTAGTCAGATTGGCACATAATGGAGAAAACCCATGCAAACGGACGGCTAATATCTTGACCAAATGTATATATTTTCTACAAAACTCTACGTTTTTTGAGTAGATAAATGAAATATTTCCCTCGTGAAGTGGACACATTTTGTCACTCGTGGTTTCGCGAATTGATAATGTTTTTGTACTGGTACTCGTGGCTTCGCCACTCTTGACAACACAATGTTTCCACTTCACTCGTGTAATATTTATGTATGTCTACTAAAACATGCATATATTATTCTCTATTAATTTAGCTGCGACTAACATGCATACAGTGTTATTTACGAGTGCCTTCAGTCTTCATAACAATTTTGCTATTACAAACAAAATTTCCTGACAACATCCATTACTAGCTGTGATCATATGACTCAATGTGGTTTTATTTTAGCTGCGATTGACATATTTTATATCATGGGCACCCGCACGAGTTTATGCGGGGGGCAGAATTTTTGAGGGGATCAGTCGGTCACGGCTGGGAGAATTAGTATAGAAAGCAGTCTGAAAGTAAAGCTAATATTTACTAAGCGTTTTGAACAGAATCATGTGACATATTTTCAGCTTCATTTGCATGCTTAAATATATATTTGCATGATTAAATATTCATTTGCATTATTATATATTTATATATTTGCAGTAGGATTTCAAAGGGGTCACGTGTCCCCCCCCCCCCCCGACCTATGCTGCTGGCGCCCATGTGTTATATAGCTGTCTCTGATTGCATCCCTAATTAAGAGCTTCAACGCAAACGAACGCTTTCTTCAAGACACGTTCACGTCTAGATATAAACCTGTAAACAAAATGCAGATTGTTTGGCAGTTTGAGACACCTGAAGGTTTAACGCTATTTTGTTTGGCAGTTTGAGACACCTGAAGGTTTACCGCTATTTTGTTTGGCAGTTTGAGACACCTGAAGGTTTAACGCTATTTAAAACTAGATAATGAATGTAAGTAAGTTTTACAAACTATTTTTACAGAAAAAAAGTGTGAGTTGGCCTGAGCAAGTCCTATTAATATATTTACTGTATAAAGACAGTGTACATGGTATTAATCACTGGCAGTTTAATAAGAAAATTATAATTCTTTCTGAAATATCCATTATAGAAGCAAATTCTTATGTACCATCCATCCATAAATTTGCCTTGTGATTATGCTCATAAACGGACAGAAAACAAACAGGATGCAAAAATATAATTTTACTCCTTCGCCGTATGTATGTGCATGTGTTTGCATTTTTATTCATGCCAATTTTCATCATTCTTAGAACTATAAAAGAATGTTCGTAGCTAAATCATTGACACAAAAGTTGGCGGAACCTTTGAATTCGGAAGGTTAAATCACACGAATCAATCTTCATTGTGATAACGTGGGAGAAATGTAAATCTGACTTTTCAAAAATATAAGAGGTGATGGACGTTACTTTGCAACTTGTATGTCACACATTAAGCAATCTCTGACAAAATCTTGTTCAGAGTCTGACAAAATAGTTCCAAACAATACGTCTCATTATGTTGTTTGTTGTGAAAAAATTCTAGACTTTAGTCGAATGTTTTGATAATTTGATATAAGTACGATTCTTCGTAAAAATATGTTAAATGTGTTTTTGAAAAACATAAAATTGCCCTTGCTCACTGAAGCACTTTCGTTGCAAAATCTTCAGGTTTGGAGGTGCATAGATTTTACACATCGTCAAGCTCTTGTTTTGGAGGTCAGAAAATATTGTATCTAGTTCACATTCACATAATGCATAAACAGAAGTGATAGGTTTTGCTGAACACTGGAACTTATGAAGTTTGAAGATGTTGTATGTTACCGCGAATGTCGTCCAATCGTGATCAATCGCCTTAAGAATCTCTAGCTTTCGGAAGAGTCCATTTAACTGCTAATAATACCTATTATATAAATGTCTCAGGCATTGGTCTCGATGCTCTACAAACCTTAAAATCAACATCCAAAGACTTGACATCGTATCATCATTATCATTATAATCATTGACATCAGTATGTATCATCATGATGTAGAGGTTTGTTTTAATGCAATTATTCGAAGCAGCATAATGAGGACTTTGATGTCGGTAATGGAAAATAACGACAACGCCAACTAAAACAGACAATGAGTTAGATAAAAATACATTTTGCTTCTTCATTAAGTAGCTTGGTACTTGCAATTATATATATATATATATATATATATAGAGAGAGAGAGAGAGAGAGAATAAAAATGGGGGGGGGGCGATATTGCACCATTTAGCGTATTTCCAGACATTTTCCGGGACAATGGTGTTTCATCTTGATTATTGAAATTGTGCATAATGTCCCGTATGATATATCTAATAAAACTTCTGTGAGAAGTAGGTATAACAAGAGTTGAAAAAATCATTTTTCCTTTGAAAGTTAGGTTGAGCTCAAGGCAAATGCGATTCAAGATTTATAGTCACGTGTGAACCACGAAGGCAGGTTGAATTAAGTCCTCTATTGATACCTCGCATCTAATGTATCCAAATATGCATTGCATATTATCAATGCCTCAGAAACGAACAGGTATTGGTCTACGGGCTATCGTGCGCGATCGGTGAACGCATACGTGAAGACTGTCCACATTACTTTGCCTTTACTCTGTTGTTCTCTTCCATCGCCAAAAATGCCAGGAAGTTCAAAAGTGACGGAGAGCAATAATGTAAACAGTGGACATAACACTGTGGCCAATGTATGATTGTATAGCTTGTTAAAGACCCATTTGGTCTTAAAATAATCATAAGGTAGTGATGTCACACGATACAGGTATAAAAGACGATTCCGAAATAACGCTTGCCTTGGACGACAGAATCTTAAGGGACGTCCTGAGGCTTTATTACCATTGCATAAAATAGGAAAATATGACTTTGGCATATGAAAGTTAGATTTACATCACGTATGTGACACACATCGCAAATTTGTGTATCATTATTATTAATGTTATTATTATTATCATTATTATTATTATTATTATTATTATAATTATTATAAAGAGGTGTGTGTGTGTGTGTGTGTGTGTGTGTGTGTGTGTGTAATTTTGATTTTTAACGAAGCGTTAACAATATTTCGGGGCCCTGAGTGGCCGAGTGGTCTAAAGCTCTTTCCGTTATGGATCACTGCCATCTCATTTCTGTTTGCGTGGGTTCGAGTCTCCTATTCGGTCAATGTGGGAATGTGAGAAAACTTGCCAGTAGCTTAGCTTCTCGTGGGTCGGTGGTTCTTTCCAGGATTTTCCCCCGTTCTTCCTCCACCATTAATACTGGCCGCCATGTATAGGCTATCGTGTGCTGAAAAATGGCGTTAAACCCTACAACAACAACAACAATATTTCTGTCATATCGCTACGATATCTGCATTGTGACAGTTTATAGTGATGTCTAGCAAGCACTGGGGCATCATGCCGCAGACATGTAGCATGATGTCCCACCCAGTCACATTATCCTGACACCAGGCCGACCAGTCCTAAAACTAACCTCTTAATGTTGAGCGCCATGCGAGGCAGCTGATAGAAACATTTTTACAAGTCTTTGGTATGACTCGGCCGGGGTTCGAACCCACGACCTCCCGGATCCGAGGCGGAAGCTCTAACCACTAGGCCACCGGAGTGGTCTATTAAAGGGAGAAAGGAAGGAATATAACGAATGCATTCGTAGTAAACGTTACAGGTCATGTACGCATTCAAGACCAAGTATTTCAGTAATGGGTGTGAAATTTTAATATTTATTCAAAATACATTGAAGTGGCAAGTATTCGCTTCTTGCACATCCACATTCTTTTAAAATATCATTATTTAGACGCCATGAGAAGTGCATAGGGCAAAATTAATGTTAAAATACGTACACATTTTTGGACGAAGTGAACCTGAAGGTGTGATCCAGTACAATCCGGATTGTATGTCGCGCGCTGTGATGTTACAATGAAAGCTATGCATATTGATAAACAAATTCGTATTACCCTATATTGTGACGATTCCACTAGACGCGCTCTTATTGTGACTCAAGTTTAGTACATGTCCACCATTGTAAAAGGCCTTAAAGATCGATAAATATCGTCTGAAAGTTTCTTGATGACAGTTACGGTGCAGAGCTTTCAATAATCAGGATTGAATAGACTTTGGTTAAAGAACATTAGTGTAATATTTTAAAATTGCAATTTATATTTAATTTAAAACGAGTAAAAGAGCATAACTGACCCATGAGCCTTACCATACCCAATATTTTCTTGTGATGTGCATCAGCAGATGGAGTATAAAAAAGACACATACGAGAAGACGAACACAAAGTTATATTTATGAGCAAACATGTCATACATAAGCATGGATATTAATTCTTGGGTTCCGCTCAAATACAAAGATAAATGACAGGCACCGAAGTGAAATGCATATCCATATAAAATATCGGACTTTGCAAATCCGGTATGCTCATGTTTGCAAGGGACTTGCTCACGGGCAAGAGAGAGAGAGAGAGAGAGAGAGAGAGATACAAATAGACAAATACAAGTCGCACGTCATCACCGTCTTCGCCATCCTTTTATTTACCCTCCTCCTCTTTCTTTCCGTCACCATCATCTCCAACAGCAATATTAAAATAACATTTTAGAGAAAGGAGTGTTATTTTTCTTTGTTCAAAATGTCCACCTCGCCTAAGAATGCATATCACTTTTGGTTCAAACAATCACGAGGTAGTGATTTTACGTGATATAAGTATATTCAGACCACTACTATATAAACCCTGCCTTGGATGAAAAATTATTATTATTATTTTATATTTTTCACTAAACAAGTACGGGAAAAACTCCGTCAGCATATCCTTTATCAACTGGAGAATACACGTACGAATTGAGAAATGGCCATGATGGGGGTGAAGCAAAGCACTCTAAATAAAAATGTTCATGAACCAAGAACTCCTCACCAGTGCCTAAGAACTTCTCAAAGCAGAATTTACAATGACCGGATGCAGCGGACAAAGGTAGCGCTGTATATTATCAACATGTTTGCGGAGGGGCATACAGACAGGGTCCTAAAGGGAGAATCATCGCAAATCCGGCATGCTTATGTTTGCAAGGAACGTGCTCACTGGCAAGTCGGAGAAAGAGAATGAGACAAAGTACACGTGGTCATTGTCTTCGTCATCATTATATACACGCTCCTCATCCTCCTTCCCCTCACCATCATCTCCAACTGCAACATTAAGATAACATTTTCCAGAAAGGAGGGGTTTTTTTTCTCCACTTTGTCCGCTTCTTCTAAAAATGCAAACAGTTTTTGGTTAAAAACATCATAAGGTAATGCTGTGACATGATTTAAATATATTCGGTCCACTCCTACTTGCCACGTATGACAAATTAATTTTATATATTCTTATGTACAAGTTCAGCAATACGGCAATTATCAAGTGGAAAAAAATACCCTTACGAAGCGGAATCAACAACTCCGCCAGCATATTCTTTATCAACGGTGAAAAATACACGTGCGAATTGACAAATGGCTATGATGGGGTGAAACAAAGCCCTTTACAGGTAAAAATGTGTTCATGAACCAGGAACTCCTCACATCAGTGCCTAAGAACTACACCTCAACGGAGGATTTGTTGTGACGGGACGCAGCAGGCAGACAAAGGCAACGCTGTTATTATCAACATGCTTGCGGAGGGGCATACAGACAGGGTCCTAAAGGGAGAGTCATAGCAAACCCGGCATGCACATGTTTGCAAGGAACTTGCTCGCGAGAGAGAGAGAGAGAGAGAGACAAGTTGCACGTCTTCGTCTTCTTCATGCTTATATTCACCTTCCTCATCCTCCTTCCTCATACCATCATTTCCAACAGCAACATTAAAATAACATTTCGAGAAAGGAGTTATTTTTCTTTGTCCACAGTATCCGCCTCTCCTAAAAATGCAAACAATTTTTGATTAAAAAAAAAACAGCAAGGTAGTGATTTGACATGATATACCTATATTCAGACCACTTCGATGTATACATTTGCCTTGGACGGCAAATTATTATTATTATTATTATTATTATTATTATTATATACAAGTTCAGCAACAAGGCAATTATCAAGTGAAAAATTACCCTTACGAAGCGGAATCTAAACCGTCTTTAGCATATTCTTTATCAACTGTGAAAAATACACGTAGGAAATGAGAAATGGTTATAATGGGTGTGAAGCAACGCCCTCTATAGGTGAAAATGATCATGAACAACGAACTCATCACCACAGTTCCTTACGGGGCCCCGAGTGGCCGAGTGGTCTAAAGCGCTCTCCGTTACGGATCTCATCTCTGTCTGTGTGAGTTCGAGTCTCGGGTTCGGCCTATGTGGGTATGTGAGAAAGCTTGTCAGTAGCTTCTCGTGGGTCGGTGGTTCTTATCGGGGTTTTCCCGGGTTCTTCCTCCACCATTAATACTGGCCGCCATGTATAGCCTATCGTGTGCTGCAAAATGGCGTTAAACCCTACAATAACAACAACAGTTCCGTACAACTTCTCAACGCAGAACATACTGTGACCGGACGCAGCGGACAGACAAAGGTAATGCTGAATGTTATCACCATGGATAATGGAAAATTCGTCGCCATGTTTCTTGCAAGAACACATTCTGTTCGGTTCCAACTGCAATTTAAATTTTTTTGGTATACTATGTATATGAATTTAAGCGGTTCCGTCCTCATCTGCAAGATGAAAACATTCCTGTTGATCGAAAAAATAGGAGAAAAAGATTATTTTCATTTTCATTTGCGATATTGATCAGAAATACATTTATTTCATCGGTCTGAATTCAATACGGCAATGTGATTTCAATCGGTCCCTCGTTATTTCTTCTTTCACTTACTGACATTAATCGCAAATATTCCTTACCTTTCCTTTTACAGATGTGTACAAACATCAGCTGCTATCATTGATCATCCTCATCACTTCATGCCTGGATCTAGTCAACTTTCTAAAAACAAAAGCTGTACCCTTATTGCTTTTGGAGCTAATCTCTAATTTAGATATTGGCACATATATGCACTAACTGGAAATGATATTGCACTTTTAATCATTAGCGTATTAATCCACCACGGATTTAATTGCTCTGCAGAGGCTGTAGATATGATTTTCGTAACATTTGGTTAATTTGTGCCAAACTGCCAGGATAGAAGAGCCTTTATTTTATCGACTATAAACTTATCACGGATACTGATCACAATTTTAATGGATTCGTGTGGCAAAAGCTGGAATGAATATAATTTGGGGGTCGGGAACAATTCCAGTTATTCTGCGCTTAATGTGTAAAATCTGATTATAAGAATTGACCATTTTAGTTTTGAAAGTTCAAAGAAGTTTGAACTGAAGACCTATAAACTGTATGAATCCCCGCATTCCCCCCACCCCCATTATTCAAATTTTTGTTTCATCCTCTTTGCACAGCGTTTTACTTCAAAGTTCATCGAGTTAAAAAAAAAATAAATGGTCAGTCCTAATATATAGACGATGTTTGCCTCGGTCTGATTTGTAACATTGATGTGGATCATAAAAAACATTAGAATAAAAGGTTTAAATCAAGAGAAGGAAAGACAAAATAAAGAGGAAGGACTGGGAAGTACGGACAGAACAAATGACAAATGATATTAAAATAGACTTCCAATTTGCCACTATTGTTTCAGTTATTTCTCATGAAAAAATTGTTATGAAACAATATTGGTCTATAATTTAGCTTATTCTCTAGGTCAATACAATACTATATCAAAATAAATGACAATTTACTGTTGGATGTAAATATTCTTACAAAATTGAAATTAATCATCAAATGTAATGCAAAAATGTCAAAACCTTTAAATCAGATGCGATTAAGAGCGGAATTTCAACATGTTAGTCGTTTGGATTAAGAGCGGAATTTCAACATGTTAGTCGTTTGGATTAAGAGCGGAATTTCAACATGTTAGTCGTTTGGATTAAGAGCGGAATTTCAACATGTTAGTCGTTTGGATTAAGAGCGGAATTTCAACATGTTAGTCGTTTGGATTAAGAGCGGAATTTCAACATGTTAGTCGTTTGGATTAAGAGCGGAATTTCAACATGTTAGTCGTTTGGATTAAGAGCGGAATTTCAACATGTTAGTAGTTTGGATTAAGAGCGGAATTTCAACATGTTAGTAGTTTGGATTAAGAGCGGAATTTCAACATGTTAGTCGTTTGGATTAAGAGCGGAATTTCAGCATGTTAGTAGTTTGGATTAAGAGCGGAATTTCAACATGTTAGTCGTTTGGATTAAGAGCGGAATTTCAACATGTTAGTCGTTTGGATTAAGAGCGGAATTTCAACATGTTAGTCGTTTGGATTAAGAGCGGAATTTCAACATGTTAGTCGTTTGGATTAAGAGCGGAATTTCAACATGTTAGTCGTTTGGATTAAGAGCGGAATTTCAACATGTTAGTCGTTTGGATTAAGAGCGGAATTTCAACATGTTAGTAGTTTGGATTAAGAGCGGAATTTCAACATGTTAGTAGTTTGGATTAAGAGCGGAATTTCAACATGTTAGTCGTTTGGATTAAGAGCGGAATTTCAACATGTTAGTAGTTTGGATTAAGA